>OZ038436.1:4733094-4799045 GCA_964036275.1 Litoditis marina
TTTCCATACACAGGACTCGGTGCGCGAATTGCGGCAACAAATAGTTGCCGCGTTTCGCGGATTTTTGCCGTGAATTGCCGCGTGAATTCGGCGACTTCTCGTTCGCCAGCATTCGCGGATAATTTGCTTTCCGAAATGATTAGTTTTTTTGAGTTTTGGACGCTATATGCAGACTGAACGTACTCGGAAATCAAACATTTGTCAACGTATCAACTGTTAGAGTATGGAATTTGACGCTATTGTATAAATATGTTGTACTTTTGAGACGAAGTGGACTTGGTGTCGCATAAATTGCGCGTAGTCTCTATTTTCAAATGACTGGTGAGTGTACACATCCATAACAGAACACATAGAAATATCCCCCAGCTCTCTTCAGACTATTTGCATCTATTCGATACTCTGATACTATAGCGACTTATTTGAAACGTCTCTAATAAAATGTCTTTTTGCAGGAATTACTTCATAAGTATTCTAAGTAACAGCTATCCACATAGTAGATCTGAGCGAAATCGGCAAATGAAAACCAACATAGGAATTTCACGTGCCCTGATATATCCGGGATACAAGATTTTTCCTTACTGTATCCGGGATACATCCGAGATAGCTCGGGTCATATCTGGGATATATCCCGGACGAATACAATGAGTATGACCGGTAAAAATATGAATAAATAGTTCACAATTAATTTTCGAGGTTAAAATTTATCAAGTTTTTTAGGTCTCAAAATTTAGTTTTGGTGCTTGGAAAACATTTTCGGATTTTAGTTTCACTTTAACAGTCGCAAGTGTAGGAGTTGCAAGCTAAGTTAAGATTAAACAGAATCTGATACTTGCAGTTTTGCAAACTTCCATGCAAGAAAAACATTTTAAGCTCTGATATTATAGCTTCATATTTGACCTTAACCTCTTCAATGTTAGACCGTTTTGTAGGCATTCTCTCATATGTATCTCAACTAGCATATATGCACATAGTATCACTCACGCCCGCTAGAAAAATAACACCGACCAATTGGATTTTTTGAGTTTTTTGACATGAGTATGCTTGACTAATAGTACCAAGTTAGAAACCAGAATTATATACGGATTTCTGTGTAACGGGCCCACAGGTATTCAGGTGTTTTCGGTTTAATTACCCCACCTACACTTCTTCGCCCAATTCAACGAGTTTCTAGTATTCAGTTTTGGTCAAAGTCACTTTTGTAACACTTCGAAGACTTTCCCGGCCAGACTAAGATACGTACGTCTCATGAGCGTCGCTCACTATACTACTCTCTCGTTGGTTTAATTACCCAAGTTTGAGGTACTTGAGTGATGGAATCGCTCTTATCGAACTAACCTTCGATATAGATTCCATCTCCGAAACCTACTGAACCGGCTCCCAGAGCCCATTCCCGTGTGGGGGGTTATTCCCAAAAGGATAATAGGCCTAATCGCCTATTTGAGCTTCCGGAAAGCTTAATTTCCGGCCAACCTTTTCCCCAGTAGGGGGGACTAAAGGCTTACCAATTCCCTACCTGCGCTTAACCAAGTGTTCCTCCCCCAGTAAAGGGAGGAACCCCGTGTCTCTCGAATCTTTCGCATTTGTTTACTAAATTGCACTTTACCGGAACAAAACCGGAATGTGTCTTTCTCTCCATCAACCAAAACATAACCTTTCCCTTTCAGCATTTGGAAAAAACCACCACAAGCCTCCTTTATCACCCCTAACTCAAAACCAACACACCCATTGCTCACTCCGCAGTCTGAACCCTGAACACCGGTCTACACTGAAACTTCCGGAAAACATCCGGAACCGGTTGTTTTCTCCGGAACCGGAAAACACCGAGTTAACAAACCAGCTTGAGTACTTTTTCTCACAAGCCTCGTCTGAACCCGAGTACAAACAGACTCACGCGGCAGCTGCGTTCAAAAGCTGACCAAAGAACAACACTGTCACCATCCCTCCCCACTTCTCTTAGCCTCTCTGTCTACGGCCGGTACGCAAGCTTGCTTGTGGAGGGTTGATCCAAACGGATCAACTGACCGTGAGTCCATTTTTTTGTCTCCGCCTCTTGTTCCCTCCTCCCTCTTCCCAAACGGTGACACAAAATAGTGAAATTCTGCAACAAATCAGACCTACGCGACAGTTGCGTTTAAAACTGCCTAATGCAAAACAATCACCAATTCTTTTTCTGTCTTATCTCTGCCTCTCTGTCTATGGCCGGTATACAAGCTTGCTTGGAACCTGTAAGTCCAATTTTTGTCACTGCCTCTTGTTACTTCTTTTTCTCTACTCTCTTCCAATGGTGAAATAACTCAAACGGAATCTGTAACCTCAGAGAAGGACAGAAATACGCGACAGCTGCGTTTAAAACTGCCTAATACAAAACAATCACCAACTCTTTTTTCCGTCTTATCTCTGCCCCTCGGTCTACGGCCGGTATACAAGCTCGCTTGGAACCTGTAAGTCCAATTTTTGTCACTGCCTCTTGTTACTTCTCTTTCTCTATTCTCTTCCAATGGTGAAATAACTCAGACGGAATCTGTAACCTCAGAGAAGGACAGAACTACGCGACAGCTGCGTTTAAAACTGCCTAATGCAAAACAATCACCAACTCTCTTTTCTGTCTTATCTCTGCCCCTTGGTCTACGGCCGGTATACAAGCTCGCTTGGAACCTGTAAGTCCAATTTTTGTCTCTGCCTCTTGCTACTTCTCTCTCTCTCTCCTCTTCAAATGGTGAAATGACTCAAACGAAATCTGTAACCTCAGAGAAGGACAGACCTACGCGACAGCTGCGTTCAAAACTGCCTAATGCAAAACAATCACCAACTCTCTTTTCTGTCTTATCTCTGCCCCTTGGTCTACGGCCGGTATACAAGCTCGCTTGGAACCTGTAAGTCCAATTTTTGTCTCTGCCTCTTGTTACTTCTCTCTCTCTCTCTCCTCTTCAAATGGTGAAATGACTCAAACAAAATCTGTCACCTCAGGGAAGGACAGACCTACGCGACAGCTGCGTCTAAAACTGCCTAATGCAAAACAATCACCAACTCTCTTTTCTGTCTTATCTCTGCCCCTTGGTCTACGGCCGGTATACAAGCTCGCTTGGAACCTGTAAGTCCAATTTTTGTCTCTGCCTCTTGCTACTTCTCTCTCTCCTCTTCAAATGGTGAACAGGCCCAGGCCGAACAATTGCAAGAATCGCAACACAGCAACGCTACTGAGGTCGGACGACCACAGAGATTTGAGGAAAATCAACTTCTCAAAATACTGTCTTATCAAGACCCTGACTTTATATTCCTGCCGGAGTTTATTTTACCACGACCGTATTTTGATATCTCATGTACACACATTTTCTTTGGCATAATCTTTATTTGATCAAAGCTAATGTACAACATTATATACAAAGAGAAAGAGAGAGAGAGTTTCGTATTTCCCTTGGAAATAGGTTTCAACACGAGAAGAGTTTTACATCAGAAGAGATTCGTATCGAAAGACCGGAGTGTACGAATAGAAAGGAAAACAATAATATCTACATGATCACAAAGTAACGAAGTCCCTTTGATCTGCTCGGCTCTTCTTTTATAGTCCATGCATGTCATCTGTCGGATTGCGTAATATCTTTCCTGTCCCGAATCTCTCGTTCCCTCGGTGGAGCCAGCTGTTTGTTGCGAGGTTTTGTCGGGTCAGTCCTAGGATACGGTGGCGATAACTTACCCAGCTGTCAGCAGTTGTATTTCATAACTATGACCTGGCAGCTGACACACGAAAGTTGTGGACACTCTGATACGCAATATGAGTAACGTGGGGATCGATTGTATTGATATTTACGTTACTCAGTCTTACATGACATCTTCCCCTTTTCAGATAGCTCGTCCTCGAGCGTGTAAGGACTAACTATCCTTCTTTGAACCTGTTCGATAAGGACCCGGAAGTCGCTATCTGAGGCAAAGGCAGACAGAGGGTGGGGATTAAGGATGTTCTTTGCAAACTTTGTATCAGACTGAGTTGATATATGATAAACGAACCTTTCTGATTAGTTCTTGTGTGATAAACGTTGAATAATTAAACTTGTGGTGTTCTGAAACACTGTACAATGAGATTACTGTACAATTTAGTTTATAAGTAACCGATTGCTTAGTATTATTCTGATATCCGATAGTCTATAAAGGATTGTATACACTATTAATTAACATAATGAGTTATATATACATAGTATTTCCTTTCGTGAACGAACTTTAAAATACTATGTTGAAAGTGGTTGGATACTTAAACTATTCTTATCTGATGTACTTTCGTGATCACTATCTTCACCACTGCTTTCACTATCGTCTAAGTTGGTGTCACCTTCTAACTTATTTCTCTCGACCAAATCTGCATCTTTTATTGGCTCTGAAAAATATTTCTTGAGTCTGTTAATATGAACCACTTGGTGTTTCTTGCGGTTTGCTATCAGTTGTATTGTTACATTAGGACGTTCTATTTTGGTTACTTCGAAAGGTCCAGTCCACTTGAGGCTCAATTTAGGCTGGTTGGCTTCAATTCTCAACATTACCTGATGGCCTACTTCCAAGTTTTTGAAACTCACCTTGTTTTCCCTATCATATATTGTTTTTTGTAAAACTGTACTGGCGTCAATCATATCCTTGGCTACTTGTTTTGCTGTTTGTAATGCATTTAATAAATTTGTTTTGAAATTAATATCATAAAGAGAAGGATGTGGGATATTATGTACTATATGAGCAAAAGTTTGAGGTTCTCGTCCATGGGCTAGAAAAAATGGTACAGTATTGGTTGTAGTTTGAACACTTGTATTATAAGCAAAAACAACTAGTTGTAAAAAATTAGACCATTCCTCTCTTGTATCATGTACAAAAGCTGTTAATGAGTCTGTAATTACCTTCACAATGCGTTCGGCCTGTCCATTTGCTTTGTGGTTGTACGCAGTCGTTGGAGTGTGTTCTACTCCGACTATAGTACAAATCTCTTGGAACAGCTCGCTACAGTAGTTGGATCCTCGGTCACTTACCAGCTGCCTTGGAACTCCGTGTTTACAAAATACTTCGTTCAAAAGAGCTTTTGCCACAGTTTCGGTTTTTTGATCTGGCAACGGAGTGCAAATAACATATTTCGTGAATGAACATACCGTTATCGAGATAAATTTGTTTCCATTCATGCACATTTGAAAAGGTCCTATGATATCAGTATGAACTCGCTCAAAAGGATATTTTGGAGTTGGGAAAATTCCTAATGGTTCAGCAAAAGTGTGGTTCCAGGTTTTTTTTAATTGCCTGGCAAGTGTGACATGATCTTAGCGTCTCACTTACCATTTTCTTGATATTTGGCCAGTGGTAACTGTTTTTGATAGTTCGTGCGGTTTTCAATATACCTAAATGAGCGCCTTCTATAGGATTAGCATGAAAATATAGAATGATTTGTTTTTGTTGTTCCGTATTCGTGACAATCATTTTTCTTTTTCCATGAAGTTTGATGTATATTACTCCATTATGAAGGCAATAGTGCTTATAAAACTCAGGTGTGTTTTTATCCGCACTTTCTACTCTGATGACTTAATTGATCTATTTCAGTTCCCATGTGGAAGACGGCATTTTGTATGTATTCGGGGTCAGAGTGTCTAATCTCGATGCTCAAGTGAGTTCTCATTGAAATATGTTTAAATATTATATCTGAATTCGAGATTTGAGAGTCATTTAACTATCTAAAACTATTTGTTAGGATGTAGTTATTGAGTTATTTTGTTCCCGATTTGAATTAGTTCCTCAAAGGATTACTGCAAAAAACAATAACTCGTTTGTATACCCGAAGTTTATAACCTAGAAAATGTAACAAGATAATTTCCCTTTTATTTTATCTCATTCTAGATGTTTTCAATGTATTTCTTGCAGACTTGGGCACGTCGAGGTGCATTTCCGGAACACTTCAAGGATCCCATTGGGGTTGGAGCAACTACTGGTAAAGGCGCAATGTTCGTCCATTTCTCTACTGGGATTGCAATATGAGTCCTTGAGAAAAACTACTCTTCTGAAGAAGCTAGTCCAGGCGAGAAAAGTAGTTTTGTGTATCTCGAAGGCCGGAGATATACCCTTTGACACGGTTAATTTCGATTAGGGAGTTATTGTTCCCGTCATCCCCTGCCGAGACTTTGAAGACGTGGCAACGAACTTTCGAATGAATTTATTTAATAAAAAAAATATGGGTTTTCTGGCAATTCGTTTTAGTCAAGTGCTGTAAAAAAGGTGATCAACCGCTTAGAAAAACGCTTTGATTCTTGAATTAAGAAATGAAAGACCGTTCAAAAGTGTTGTTGGCACACTGCCCAAGTCTCAGCGGGAATGAATGGAATTATCTCTTTTCTCGACACTATATGGCTCTTTTCACCCACAGACATCCTCACTCCTCACAATCTGTTTCATCAAATAACACATCTCTACTGCAATGTAGTCATGCGCGCGTCGGTAATTATCTAGGATCTAGGCTTGAGTCAAAAAAAAACAGTTCCAGAGTGGAATCGAACACACTAGCTGCAGCTGGCATGAGGCATTTAACATATTGCCACCGGGACACGTGTGGGGAAACGGAACAGTGCGTTGACACTGCTGGCGCACTCAATAGAATCAATTCTAGATCAAAAAGATATACAGTTCAATATTTCGTAGGAATCAATTGAGCAACAATAGTTTCTATACAACCTATTATTCAACCAAATGCGAGTGTCTCGGCAAATTTTCTGGAGATAAGGTAATGCTAAGTCATTTCACTGCAAAAAAAATAAATCCCGTCCTCAAGTTTAGTCAGGAAGAACACTCTCGTACATTGTTTAGTGGAACGACCTCCAAATGAGTGTGAGAACGATTCAAGATTAACTCAAAATAACATTAAATGGGAAAAGTTGGTGAAATGAGCTATATAAAGAGAGTACTTCTCTTGATTACTGCATGTTTTTTTTTCATTTTATTTGAGTTCAGCGTTCTTATTTTTGGTTGAATCCCCATTCAAGACGTCTCCAAAATTTTAGATTCGATTATTATTTCTCTAGCTAGATTATTTTTAACGCTGAACTCAGGTGCTAGCGATTTACCTACGGTTCTTTTGTAGGGGGTACCCCTGCGGCGACTTGGCTCCCAGTACATTTGTAAAATTAAATTTCCAAAAACGCTCTTATGTGACGATATTTATCCTTGCTCACTATCCTCCTTTCAGGTGTGTATGATTTATAATCGAGAAAACTAAGTGGTACGGGAATACTCATGTATTATACTCACTTTATATTAGTTTTTGATACTAAAAAAACACTCTGGGAAACTGGGAACCGGGTCGCCAGCCGCGAGAATCATTGTATATAACTATTATTTCAGTTTTCACTATCTTAACTATTATTGTTATCAAACTAATCCAAATCACTATATTTGACATTTGTTCTCTTCATCACCTGTAATCTTTACTACCATCATTGTTACCCGTATATATAACTTATTATTTTGTTTCAGTGCCTATACAATTATTTATTATTATTGTTACTGTTTAACTATTGCCAGTTTGATTATTATTATCATACACTTTTGATACTACACTCTGCATTAACCAGTAACTCTTTATAGTACTCGTCTGACATTCGATAAGTGTTTTTATTCTTCTAATAGTTTTTCAGAGATAATTAGGAAATACTTGAAAATGAAAACGTCCTACAAAAATACTTTTGAATAACAAAAGATACCCGGAACCGTTGTATTGTAAGGGGTTAATGTAACTAACCTTTCTCCTATTCTCCTTGCCAACCTCTTAGTGTATTCTTCTATCTGTAGTTCCATATTTAGCCGTGTGTGTCGTTTGCTGTGTAGATAAAAGGTGTGCTCAGCTTTCTGGATTTAAGAAGTTCGTCTTGAAACGGACGAAAGGAATTCGGAACAAAATTAGTTAATTACAAGATATCTCGTTTTTGAGATGGTTTTTTAGCAGTTTAATTAGTGTAAGTTTATTCCTTTAAAATAAGCAAGATCCGCGAAAGTTTGCCTTCGAAGTGTTTCAATCAGAACTTGTGTGATCTTCTATTGTTTTAGATTAACTCAAGATTTGAAGTGTGAACTAGAATTATTATAATTAACCAACCTAATGTTTTGGAATTACTGCTCATTGGAAATCATTTCATCCAATTATTAGTTGAATTTGGCTCGGTTATAATCTGGATCTTGTTATTGGTTATTGTGAAAATGTTATATGTACCAGGTGAGTCTTGTGTACATGATATACCAAACTACAGTCTGAGGTGATATTCAGAAAAAAATCTCCGGGAACTCCATATCAAGACCCTGACTTTATATTCCTGCCGGAGTTTATTTTACCACGACCGTATTTTGATATCTCATGTACACACATTTTCTTTGGCATAATCTTTATTTGATCAAAGCTAATGTACAACATTATATACAAAGAGAAAGAGAGAGAGTTTCGTATTTCCCTTGGAAATAGGTTTAAACACGAGAAGAGTTTTACATCAGAAGAGATTCGTATCGAAAGACCGGAGTGTACGAATAGGAAGGGAAACAATAATATCTACATGATCACTAAGTAACGAAGTCCCTTTGATCTGCTCGGCTCTTCTTTTACAGTCCATGCATGTCATCTGTCGGATTGCGTAACATCTTTCCTGTCCCGAATCTCTCGTTCCCTCGGTGGAGCCAGCTGTTTGTTGCGAGGTTTGGTCGGGTCAGTCCTAGGATACGGTGGCGATAACTTACCCAGCTGTCAGCAGTTGTATTTCATAACTATGACCTGGCAGCTGACACACGAAAGTTGTGGACACTCTGATACGCAATATGAGTAACGTGGGGATCGATTGTATTGATATTTACGTTACTCAGTCTTACATGACACAACAGACAAGAGAGTGTGTAGGTCAAAGATACGCAGACAAGCTTGCCATTCGCCAAACCCCGCCCCTACAAAGTCGATGGTACGGTGTCCACAACGGTTTGAAAAATTCTATAAAACAGCCGCAAACGTTTCAAAGTGGTTATGTAACAGTGCACGTGCGTGTGAAATGAGTACCTGCTATTGAGTTATACAATTAGTAGTACCGATGCAAATGAAATATGTGAAAGACCGCAGCCCCTCGAATATAAGCAGATGTTGCATCATTGGAGTGCGTGAGACACAAAAACATTGTGTGTTGCGGGACCAATTCTACAACTAACCCGGTTACTAGCTAACCTAACCCGAAAGGAAATTTGGTTAGCAACCGGATTAGTAACCGCACCTTAACCTACACTACAACGTTTCATCGAACGTGTAGCATCTCGCAAGTATATAGAGACATCGTGCAACATTTGAGCGACTAAGTTGTGTGTGTCATGTATCACTCATGTATAGCTCCGGTCATTCCTATTGAGACTTGGCACCATGGAAATGAATTTTCCAGGCCATTTTTCACCACTTTGGAGTTTTTCAAATAACTGCAAATTTATTATAGCGGTTGTTCAGTTCCTTAACAACACGTAAATGGAAATAATACTTTGAATACTTATGTCTGCTCTGAGAAATAGTCATCCGAAAATCTTGGGACGATGCCAATGGGTTCCAGTGGGAATGAAACGAACTATAGAGAAACACTATAATCGAGAACGTGTAAAGAAAAACTTCACATTTCGAACTGTTTCTCCAGGATTTACCGTTTACATGACATATTTTCTCAAAGCCTAATGGAATCTAGGTGGAGATTAGTCCATCTCAGTTTTCAGTTGAACTTTTTATTTCTATCCAAAATGAAACATTGGTAGAATCCCTACGTAAACTATAATTTTGAAACGAATTTTCGGGCGCCCAGCTCATTTTGATTTCTCAACCATGATTGGTTTTCTGCATTTCACAACAAGCGACGGACAAGTTTAGTAGTTGATAAGAAGGGGGGGGGGGTTCGCTTTACTGTTTATTTACTCTTGAAGAAGCCCGTTCATATGAACCATAACCAACGCTTCGGTCTTTTAAACTGCAATACATTTTCAACTTTTTCCAGAACTCAAATTTTTCAACAAAAATTTTTGAACCTAAAGTTTGAAGTTTAAAGTTCAACGTTGAAGTTTAAAGGACTCATTCTGGTTATGACGAGTTTTCTTACACGTTCACACGGTTGAGACTCACCTCATTTGAATTTTGGTAGTGTTTGGAGAGGGTGTTTAGATACAAATGAAATGCTCACGTGAAAAACTGGCAATTAGTTGTGAAAAACCGCTTGTAAATGAACATTACGGAAGTGGGGGTAATTGATTAAATGTTCATGTCTAAACACGAGCTGATGCATTTGCGAAAAGGTTTAATCGTTTTTAATGTTCATCCAGACTGGTTGGTTATGGGGAAATGTGCATGCCTTCTTCTCTCAGAATTCGACGATATCAAATCCGACTGTAGCCTCTCATATATAAGCAGTCGTTGCCACGTTCAAGTGCGTTCCATGCCGTGATTTATGAAATTGCGCTGTTAATAACTGGAATGAATGAAGGTCGCTGTGCTTTAATTGTCTGGACTACTATATTCTGATTTCATGATCAAAGTAGGTTGTATTCTGTTCTAGAAGGTGCTTGAAAACCAGTTTCCCCGCTACATTTTATTGTTGAAAGAGCACTGAAGACAAATACAGAATCACTCCGGTCTTCATATAGTCTGTTTCACGCAAGAATATCCATCTTCAGTAAGAAAATAGTTTCAATTAAATTGTTCATATCTTGCAGATAGTGTAAACAATTCAAACTTCGTGATTTCGTTATCCACATTGGGTACTACAATCACAGAAAACATTGGATCTAAAAATCTATTTGTTGTTTAGATAACCGCCCTCGAATGTTAAAGATTATCGTTAAAAGTCAAAGTCATTTCAATTCAATGTTTCACTAGAGTTCAGAAGCCAGACGACAGCGCAACTAACGGAGCACTGATTTCACTTATTAGCTTTCAATTGTTTTTAGGAGTATAGAAATGGTTATTCAGAGATTGACTTCAACTCATCCGCTCATATATAAACATATCGTGCTACATTTGAGCGTGCTTTCTGTTATGTCATTCATCGCACGTTTCGATGAAGTGCCTACTAACAAATGAGATTATCTTATCGCGAAATGACTGCTTCAATCGAGTTACTATTTGACAATACTACAAAGTACGAAGTAGCTCCCAGATCCCTCTCTTTCTCTGCGTCGCTTTTTAGGTTTTTTAAAGAAATTTTAAGGAGATATAATACCAACTTTGGCGGATATTTTATTGGGTTTTCTCTAACTTCACATTAGAATCGGGGGAGTTTATGTGCTTGTGAGGACTCATAACTCTACATGGCATTCACGTGATTGAAAATAACGAAAGCTCTAGTGGAAAGAGTGACAGTTTGAGAGAAAAACTAATAAAAATTGTACGTTCCGCCGCTACCGAACCATCTAAACAGAGATACTCCTCCCCCTTGAGGCCTCACAGTGAAGTAGGGAAGGAATGGACTAGATATCATTCTATGGGACTTAGAAGAAGGTTTATTGGAACGCGTATGATTTTTCGAACCGCCTTAACACATTACGTGGAAACTTACCCAAATGTTCCATCATACAAGTCGATCAAGAACTCATAAAAATCTATTGGAGCGTTTTCAGGAAAAGCTGCCGAAACTTGATGGTAATTGTGTTGGACTTGTTTGTGTTTCAACCTTACTCTGATGGGTACTTATGGTCGGAAATCAATGTGTCCAGTTTAGACGCTGTTTTGGTATTTTTATCGGATGATGAAGTTATATTACAGGTTTTGTTTATGATAAATTAATGATGCCCTGAATTACCTGAACTAGTTCACAATATTTCATTAGATTGTGCAGTGCCAGAAGACAGCGCAAGTATAGGAGCACTGATATCACCGATTTACTTTCGATTGTTTTATTTGGAGCAGGAAGCGACTTTAACGCATCGTGCACACATATCAACATATCGTGCTACATTTGACCGCACCAACTTTTGTTGGCTTATAAGTATATTAACCGAATGTTGAAGTAGTTTCTTAAATTGATATTTTCAATATTTTCAAACTAATAATAATAGTTTATCAATATTCTGTATAACAATCAAGATTGGGACGAATTGATAACTTATGAATTGATGTTCAGATAAAACAACGAGCAGTACAAAGAAAGGAAAAGCATAAATTTGAGGAGAAAACTGATTCAACGATGTATAGGTGGACAAGTAGAGCATTAGAATCATTGGTTATGAACTTATAGAGGGTGTCTCTCGCCGGAATTGAACCTGCGAGCAAAAGTTTGCAGCCACTCAGATAGAATCCTGCCGATGCCCTGCCGGGTCGACCCGGCAGGGCATCGGCAACGAACCGGCTCGCCGCCGACAAAGGCTAAATTCCGATAAAACAACAGTTAGAGGGCTCAAACTCGTTGATAGAGGTAGAAAATATGATTGTTATGAGCTCATTGCTTTTAGAAGAGTTGTTCAATGATGGGGTTCATGAAAACTTACATTAATTGACCGAAATTTCCGTTTAGAAAATTACTACAATACAAATACGACCATTTCATAACAGTTTTGGAGATGAAATCTTAAGCAGGACAATATACGAGGACTATCACAATATTCAAACCTAAAAGTCCTCGTTACAGTGAAAAATTCAGTGTTTATCTCCTAATTTTGTTCGCTTCCTGTATTTTCAACCGATGGAGTTGCTCACGGGCAACACAAACCGCGCCCCAGCTGTACCGTACTCGGTGCACTGCATACCTTTATTTGGGCTAATTTTCAAAATTCGCAAATTTCTTGTTTCCTTTTTCATCGTTTCAAGTTGTTTTTATTTAGTTATTTCTGTTATCGTATTTTAGTTAAGCACTTTATTAATGACATGTCGAGTGATTCCAACCCCACTAACTACTGTAGAGCGCAATAAATATGTTTATAGGTAAAATTTTAGGCCAAAAATGAAATTTTAGTTTAATTTTCTTTAGCAAACGTTGGGACGTTCTATTTTACAGTTTAAGATGCTGGTAGTATGTAGAACGCAGAATTTTTTCTCTGCTCAAAGCCCCATTCAATTTTTACGACATTTGTTGGTTATCAGTCCTCATTCTTTCTTTTTTTGCTCTGCTTATAGCTTTCGGCTCTCATTGAATACTAGTCACTTTATATTTCTCACTGATCAATGCACCGGGAATAAAGGTTCATCCATTTTTGATGTGCTGTGCTGAGATTATTTGGTTTACTAGCATTCATCGTCCTTATTATTGCTCATTTCAGGTAGCCTGGACGTGACTTCCGCTCGTGATATAGTCCGCAGTGCGTCTTCTTAAGGTTGGTTTTCATGATTGTCACCTTGCGCACTACCTTAAGAAATATGTGAATACGGTTGTGCAGTAAACTTGAGAAATACTAAACTAATTGATGTTTATACAAGTTGACAGCTGATTTTGGAAGGTGAACAGTAAAACGAACTGTCACACAAGGCTCAAGATTTTGTGACAACTCATCTCCGCTGTTTTGCATTTATAGCAATATCTTGAACACAAAAAATGACTTTGATGTCCAAATTGAGGTCAAACAACTTAGTTTATTCAATGGGAATCAATTTATCGCTAATTCATGTTGTTTTTTTTTCAAAGGAAAATATCTACGGAGCTAATTATCTTCTAAAGCTTTTATAAACTATGTATTTCTGAATGTGATGTATTTAGTTCGAAAAATGACCGTAATTAGTCTAAAATTATGTTGAATGGGGAGTTGTCCGGCCGCGACACGGGGGAGGGAGGAGTTGTAACGTAATCTTAAATGTTGTTTATTTCAAGTTCAAGGATAGAATCTACTCACTATCTTAATTGGGAAGTTTAAAGCCAATTCAAGCAACTATGGAGACGAATTATCGCGGGTTTTAAGTACATTTCAATATAGTACACAGTTTTACGGACGGTTGAGGTTTCTGATAACAAGTTAATTCATATTTTCAGATGTGCTGAAATCTATCTCTATCATTGCAAAATCCAACGTGATTTTGCGCCGGAATCGTCGGTCCGGATCCACCGGCTAAAACTTTTGGGTCAGTTTATTTTATTTTGATGTTAATCATGAATTTCTATCGGTATTGCAATAAAATCGGACTATTTGAATGAATTTGCATAAAAAAGTAGGCAAAATCTCTCGTTTTCGGCGGAAAAGTAGTTCGTTTTCCAATTTTTGTGGACGCTCCGACAACATTCGGGGTGTATGCCAACAGCCACTCCGGGTATTTATAGAAAAATCATATCAGCCGGCTTTTTCGCATAATTCACTTGTTATATGTGTTATTTAGTTGGTGGTGCTTCTGTTCATGGGCTTTTTACAGGAGATGATCGGAGTGTCTGTCCACCGTCTGCACGGATCACGTCCGATCCCCCAGCAAGATCTTTAGGAAGCCCATTAGTGGTTAGTTTAGCTCTCGGTTACTTCTGTTTTTATTGAATAATGAAATTTACGGTATAGTGATAGTGTGAGCAAGGTAAATTCTTTGTTTTCATACACCAGTAACGCTCGACTAATCCACAAAGAGTATAGTGATAGTCAATTGTACAGTCACGTGAAGCATGTTAAAGACAGCAGAAGTCAGAAACGTGCAATGACAAAAGTGCACGATATCCCATTAGAGGGTTAACTTTACGTGACTGTTTAATTGGCTTCTATTAAAGTGCGTTTTTACATTGAAACACATGATAAGCAATGTTTTGCATCAAAAACAGACCTAGTTTTCGGTGAAAAAATAACATGTTGTTCGATTTTCATGGCTTTTCGGACAACTTTTAACTTTACCGGTGTCTGTTTGTTTTGAGTTGTAATCTAATTTTACGGAAACTGTTCAAGTTTAAAACATCCAACTAAATGTATTTGGAGATCAAAAGAGTAAATTAGCGTGAATCCATTAGTTAAATTAGCGTCAGCGTCAGCAGGGTTGTCCGAATAGTCAGAAAAATTCGAAAACGGCCCACTTTTCACGGGATTCATACACCACTAAGGTTCGACTGATCCGCAAAGAGTAGTGCGTTTTTTTCACATAGAATCACGTGATAGGTAATGATTTTGCATAAAAAAAGACATATTTCATCGTTTGGCAAAAAAGTAACCCGTTTTTAGATTTTCATGGCTTATGGAATCAGTTCTTTTTGACCGCTAAGTTGTTACTGAGTTACTGTTCTTCAAGAAAGAAACAACATTATTTTTTCATTTAAATACCTTCAGTTCGATGTATTCGAATCAACATAGTAAATTAGCGAGATTGCGATAAACAGAATCATTCACTTCAGTTTTTACGTTATCATCTATGTTAGCCGAGGTCTGTATGTGCATTTCATTCCGATTCGTTAGTTTCTACATTTCAGGTCGAATTCATCAGCTATGGACGAGTGAAGACTGGAATGCACCTATCTAGCTCTACGTGTACTTGTATATATTTTAAAGTGATAAAATTCTGTGTTTATGTCATGTTTTATGAATAAAAGTATAATTTCATTACAATTTAACTTTGTTTTTTTATTGTTATAGTAATAAACTGATAAATAGTCTATAAGAACGAAACGAATGAACATTATGAATTGTTATCAGCGGCGCGCCCATTGGTTGCCGATGCCATGCCGGGTGGTGGCCGGCGCCGAGCTGACTGGTCAAAACGGCATCCTTCTGGCAGGGCATCGGCAACCAACCGGCTCGGCATCGGCAGAAATGTTTCCCAGCAGGCGTTAACCACTGCGCTACGAGAGTCGATAGCCAGCAAATTCTGGAATCGAAGACGTGTGTTCGTACACAGCGGAAATTGAGATATACAGTCCCGTCTTTCAGTTGACGACGACTATATACTACAACGGAAATGAATGGTTTCTTGCTGAACCTATGAAAATTTGACATATTTTGATTTCAATTTGATGATTTGATCAAAAATGTTCATTACATCCATCCACTTTTTGTTGGGTGATCTTGATTCATCAATTCGAAATAAACCATTTTAACCGGTCGTTGGTACCCTCTAGGGTTGTTAAAGCCAAACTCGAATTTCGAAAAAACTCGAAATAACTCGAAATTTCGAGTTTCGAGTTCGACTCGAAACTCGAAATCTCCAAAACTCGAGTAACTCGAAACTCGAAAAACTCGGTTTTTCTCCAAACTCGAAACTCGAAAAACTCGAAATTTTTGAAACTCGAAAAGTTCGAGTTTGGCCTCGTCCCAAGTCAGAAATAATGGACGAATGAGCGTTTCAGAGCACTTTTTTTGCTATTTCCAACATGAAATGCTTCTTTTTTTCACGATTCTCACATAATAATGTGAAATAAATCAGAATTTCTCAAAAAATTCTTATCTGTTTAGCTCGATAAAATCCTGAAACTTAACGACCAAACTCGAAACTCGAAAATCGAGTTTTTCGAGTTCAACTCGAAACTCGAAAACTCGGTTTTTTTGAAACGCTGAAAACTCGAACTCGAAAAACTCGAAATTCCCAAAACTCGAATAACTCGAAACTCGAAAAACTCGTTTTTTCCCAAAACTCGAAAAACTCGAAACTCGAAAACTCGAAATTTCAAACTCGATTAACAACCCTAGTACCCTCGTCCCCTAATTTCTATTCAGGTTACCTGAAAAGTATCCGGACAGGTAACCTGAATTTAAATTCCGGGTACCAATATGGACAGTTGTGTCATAGTTTCTTATGTGCACTGATCATCACAGTTCCTTTTTGTTACATAGTTATCCCAAAACCCAAAAAAGAAGGATATGTTGGAGATCCCTAGTAACAGTTTAGAAACATTCGCGACAGTTTTGAGAAGCCAAGTAGGTGAACATTTCGTTTGAAAATGTGCAAAGTGTTCCATCTATTAATCGAATACATCAAAACACATCGAAAGAATCGATATTATCATACTGTTTGGGATAAACCTTATTTTGTGAACATACTCTGTCATTTCGAAAGAGAGAAGCTGCAATTTAGAACAAATAGGATTTTTCACATCGCCATATCGAATTACATCGAACTTGTCTATGTCCCAACCTTACTCTTATGGGTTAGATACACTAATGTTCGGAAATACTGAATTACCTAGTTCTCGATGTTTCAGTTGACTGTGTAGTGGCAGAAGACAAGTATAAGAGAACTGAGTTCACCGATTAGCTTTCATTTGTTTGTTCTGCGTTTCCAAGAAGCATTGACTTCCATGCATCGAGCACATATATAAACACATCGTGCTACATTTGACCGCGCCAACTTTCGTTGTCTACTAAGAAAAAGGGTGAGAAATGAATTTCTTAAACTCGATAACTTGAGATTATCTCGAAATGGCTGCTTCAGTCAAGTTCCTCTGTACAAAGTACAGAATGTCTTCTAGATCCCTCTCTTTCTCTGCGTCTCTCACTCCCAGCCAACAGCGAAAGTAAACAAAACTTTATGGTAATTCCAATGCGAGCAGTGAAGAGAAATAAATATAAATATTTGCACAATCTGACACCACAATTGGATACACCGGCCAAAGAAAAACAACAATTACAGAACACGGGCATTAACGAGATCACAAATTGCGGGGGCTATAATAAAGAGAGAAAAACACATAAAACAGTTAATTCGCCTAGAAACTATTATGAATGATGTGAACTAGTAGCAGACGAGAGGCGTGCACACGTGCAACACAGCCAAACGCCTGCTACAGTAACCCGCATGAATAGAAGAAAACAATGTACAGAAGTAAACAGCAGAGCTAAAGCCAAGGCTAAAGCTGATACTGGTGGGGGGAGGGTGATAATATATAAATGAAAGATTGCACTTGCGAGCGGCGGGATATTACAAGTTAGAATTTGAGCATAGGTTATAGACCTGAATGGATAAACTCAAAAGGGGGTGGCTATTACTACTTGCTAATAGATGGATGTTACAGTCGGTCGAATGTTTCACCGACACTATAAGAGTTAGATCTGGCGTCGCATGATGAGACCGGGCGACTCGTCCTCGTCGTCCGTTTCGATGACGTCACGTCTTCGCCGTCTAATCGGGGGCGGAAGCGAAAGACGCAGGCGACCCACTGGGGGAGCGTCTATCGGACAAACCTGGAACAGAGGGGGTACATATATGTATTTGTAACTACTTACTTCTTAGTTTTAGGTAGTAACATAGAACACACTATCTTATCTCGTCTTTATAAAATATGATGTCTTTAATTGGGTCAAATGAAAAGACATGGGATACTGTGAACGTAACGGAATGAGATAGTGGTGGTACAATGGAGAGACATGAATACTGTAGTTTCTGGTAAATTGTTTTTGAGTACATCTTTTACTGAGCACATTCATATAACTGTTTTTGAACCATTGTTCTAACTAAGAGAAAGACATGGGATACTGTACACTCCGGTTAAGCGTGAACTGGTTTCGAATCACATATTCATCACAAAGAGCCATGTTAAAACCGATTTCAAAGTGGTTCCTAGAAGAAATGATCGAGCGTAGTTTCTACAAATGAGCGATTGGTCGAGTAACAGTGAGATGAACATACCTCATGTGGAGGTCCCGCGGTGTAGAGAAGAACGGGCAGAAGAATGAGTCCGTTGATGACTCCGATCACAATCAGAGCAGACATCACCACAAAGAAGTACTTGACGACGAATCTGAAAGCGGGAGAGATGGACAATTATACTATCCCCCCCCAGAAGGGTGGATGCCAACAGACTGGTACAACGGATAGTTCAACTACACAAAATATGAAATTGTTTCGTTTCTATGAAGAAAAAGCTAGAGCTTTCCAAACAAATAGCTAATCCACAGTCCAACGAACTATTCATAAAGCTGAGCGATCGTTTAAAACAAACATACCTTGGAATTAATTATGCCAAACCTTTTTATATCAATAAAAACTATAAACTTACTCGAACTCCGAAAATCCGAGCATCAAAATTCCGAGAAGAGTTGAGAAGGCGCCATGGATAACGGGGACAAACACACGGTCGACAGCCGATGATGTTCGCTCCGGTCTGCAAAAAGTGAAACATTTGGATGCGGGAACGAACAAGCTTAGATAATTCTAAATCACTCAAATGTTTCACCTACTTTAAGATGGACACTCGCCCACTACGTTCGTTTTTGATGCTATCACGATCTACTGCACTCGAATGTTTCACCTAGTTATATATAATAACCCACCTTGTTCCCAACGACGTGAGATAAGCGAGAACCACGTGAGCCGTGAATTCGACCCCGATTCCGACAGCCGTAATCAAAGTGACAGCAGAGACGGGATTCATCTTGATACCAGCCCAGCCGAGGAATCCGGCCAACTCTATTGTCATGGCTGGAATGGATATACGTACTCAAGACTAATCGAATGTTTCACGACCTAATAAGAAACCAAGTAACTTTCTAACGACCGACGACTGCAACTGCACTAATCTGCTTCACCCGAACCTCACAGCAACAATTACTAGGCTAACGAAGCTATTAAAATTACTGAAATCCGTTGAAGACAATGACACTGAGTAAAAAACGAGAATCTCAAGAAACTCCTGAGAATTTACCAAAAACTGACCAACAAGAATGACGAGAACAGTAGCGGCGGCCCATGGATTGAACAGCAGCACCGAGATGACCACAAACACCGCGAGAGCAATTATGGCAATCGCCTGCAGAAAAGAAAAAATAATGCACATAATTCAAAACTGACATCCAACCCCGATACTTCCAAATACCAACTGTATACATCATTCATTTTGATAACACATCTAGACTTAGAAGGGTTTTCGCTCAACCCAAATACAACTGGACATATTTCGATCATAGGTGGGATAGTGTCGGTTTGAGGGGTTGAACAACCAGTCTTCCGTGAAAGTCATGGGTCCCCCCTAGGGTACCCGAAACACCCAGAAATATTGGAAAAGTTTTGGGTCCCACCTAGGGTTGTTAAAGTCTAACTCGAAATTTCTCAAAACTCGAAAATGAGAATGCAAAGATGAGCGACCTTGGCGGTGTGTGATACAGGCTATCGCAACTATAATGAACAATGGACAAACCTGTAGCAGATTCCCAGTCAAATGCAGATATTGTTCCCAAAAGGTGAACGCAATTCCACTGGGGAAATTCGGGAGACCCTGCTCGGTGAATTTGTCACACACAGATCGAATGTCCTTGATCATATCGATTATGATGGGCGTATCGGTCAACCCAGTCAGATAGAAGGGAATCTGGGAATAGGCCAAGGGCTCTGCCGGGGGAATTAGGGTACCATTCGGGTCCAGGGACCACTTGGGGGGCGCCGGATAGAATGACGCTTGCGACACGTAGTACCTGCAAATTGAAGGATTCAAAGAAGATCAGGAAAAGATCTGATTTTAAATGACTTCAAACATTACTAATAAAAGATCAAACTAAATGAAGTCAAGTTAACCAGAATCAACTGTCAGAAAAAGAAAAACTATAATGCTACACTAATCTTATAATTTAAAGGTCCAGAGTGCACAAAAAAAGTATAAATGATAAACACCGAATAAAACGTACATCATGTTCTCTTGGTTGAACCAGGCTGTCATATAGTTCTGGAATCCATCATAGTTGATTGTACCACTTTTATCCACCAAACGGACCTTTCCAACCTGCAAAAAAACAGAAATTGCTTGACCTGAACAGATTGCGCAGTTCTCATCGCTGAAACAAACTTATCAACTCGAACACCAAAGAAAACCACAAGAAAATGTCTCCCTTCCCAACAAAACAACACTAGAACGTAAAGAAATGCCATTTACAGTAGTTCAAGAGGAAGAAACAGGAATACACCAGCAAAATTGGAAGAAAAGCCACAAAAAACACAAAACCATGTTACTGTCTTGTCAATAACAGGCGAATTTGCTTGTTTTATGTTAATTTTCACGTATATCGACCCGAAAAATTTACTATTTGTGGAAGCCACAGCTTTTATATGATTGTTGAAACATTCGACTCACCCTTCCCTTGCACTCGTATGTCATTCCGTGACTGCATATCATCTGGTATGCAATGCGGGCATCGTCAGAGATGTTTCCCACCAAGTTGCCAGTGTCAATGTCGATCCTGAACAAACAACAATATAGTCACAGAAAACTAAATTCTTATCCCCATCCCAACATCTAATGAGGTCATCATACTAGTACATATAACACACTCCATCTTTCTCTGTTATGCAAATTGTTTTTTTCATTAAGGAAATTACCTGAAAATGAAAACCGTTCATTCCCGACCTCTAATTAGGTCACCATACTAGTAAATATACTACTTATGCAGCTTTTTTTCCCACGTCCCTTTTTCACAGAGGAAAGTTACAATTGAACTAAATTAATAAACTGACAATCCGTTGTCGAGGGCCGCATCGTACTGTTTCTGTACACTGATCAGCCAATCTCTCATCATTTGCAGCCAATACTTCTCCGATGGTTCTTCCGTTCTGGTCTTGATCACAAACTTCGACGAGGCTGAAAAACATGGATGAAAACTCGCTAGTTTGAAACTAGCGAAAAAATCAGAAATACTTCTCTAATGCTACGAATGTCGAATCTCCCTCCAAATCGAAACCCTACTTTACAACCAAAAACGAGAATAACAAAGTCAGAAATACCTTGCTTACGGTCAAAATCTCAAAAGACAATATTCTACAAACAAACAGAGTAGGTCAACTGAACTGATGAAAGTGAGAAAAAAAACCAAATAATGTGCGCAGCAAGCGCAAACTCACAAATGGCCCTGCGATAGTTCTCAATCTGATGTTGTTGTCTGGCGTAGTCAATGTTCGGACCCTTGATCACAGCGAACATTGGATAGAAACTGAAATACAACCATTTAGAGAGAATTCAAGAATTCAAATGACATTACCAAGACACATCTTATAAACGCTATATGTCAGTAACCCTAACAACCTAACTATATTTTAATAACTGTAAAATTAGCTATCGAGCCAGATATGTTTGTAGTAGGTACATCTTATGAAGTAAGCTCCGGCTCAGCGCACTACAAATCAACGTTTATGACCTAACCATCCTTCCAGAAATTCGTAAAAGGAGAGGAGCTGAAGTAAACCCTATAACCAACCGACATACTTGTCCCTAGCCTTAACGACTATAACTCCTTCCCGAAAATTGTTAACTGTAAACAAGGGGTGGGGGGGGGGGGGAGCTAAAGTAAACCCTCTATAACGAACCTGAAGTACTTGTCCCTGGCCTGCAGGAACTTTGCGGGTGCCGTGTGTTCGGGTAGAACATCGGACAGTTCCAGTCCAATGGAGGCCCGTTGCATTCCCAGAACAGACAGGAACAGCAAAAGACACGAGGAGATGCCCACGAAAATCTACAAAACATAATCTATACACAAACTGAAAAACATCTCATGAAAAACATGAACAATCTTATGTCCTATCCATATAACATAGCGAAAATCTATAAACAAACTGGTATTAAAAAAGCAGTCTGGTCAAAGTTGTTCAAATCCTCATGCTTACTGCACATGCACACACCGAAACCAAACCACTACACTTTCCCACTTTTCTCCTACAAAAAAGTCGATTCGAAACCAACAATCACATCAAAGACAGCAAAGGTGCCAAAATGTTTCAGCTCATCTATAAATAGCCCCACGTACCCTGAATGACTTCTGGTTCAACAGCGGAATGTAGAATGTGCGGATGAAGTGGTGTAGAATAGAAGATGTCTCCGTCGGCTCTTCTTCCATTTCCTTGTAGATCATCGGAATGTCGCGGCACGAAGATGTATCTCCGACGGTACGTTTCTGCTGCAAATAACACAAAAGTTTATAAAAATTTCATACAAAGATCATCAAAAAACGGTCCAAAGCAGGCAAAAGCCGCATTTCGATTTCGATCCGCAAACTCAAATCCACAGTCCACTCCGACCTCCGAGACGAAACTCTCTACTTCAAATCCTATTTGAAAGGTTGACAAACTTGCAAAACATTCTAGGGTTGTTAATCGAGTTCAAAATTTCGAGCTTTCGAGTTTTTTCGAGTTCGACTTCAACAACCCTAATTCAACTGTTGCACGGACTACCGAAAACACATAAAAGTGTTCTGTACTCTACAAAATGACAAAAAAAAGATACAAACCTGTACATGCGGTTTGGTGATCATGGAGTATGTTTCCTCTCTCGTGTCCCCATACAAACAGCACAAAACGTCACGACGGCCCGCCTTGCGACGACGCAAATCAATCGATATTATCGCCTGCAAACGAAGAAATCAATAAGAGGGAGACAAAAAGAAGAGAACAAATGTTGGGACAGTTTGAAACTTCACGCTTATCTTCAAACAGACACAGGTAGAGCACACCTGAACATCAAGACATGACGAACACCTATCAGTAAAGCATTGAAGAAGAAATCGTTGCAAATGATACACAACATATGTTGGGCGACATTGTTGAGCACAGAGATTTTTTGAAAAACAGTTGATTGCAGGGATATACGGGAAATCCATTCAAATATGTGTAAAAATTGCAATTTAAGAGATCGTTTTCCATTATTTCGGGTGGTTAAAATTCAGGCATTTTCGAAAAACGGGTGCTAAAAGTGAGCATCCAACAAAGTCAACTCACGTTTGATATACAAATAAACTCACCGGTAAACACCGGTAATTGATAAATAAACTCACCGGATAAATGGTGAGAATAGCAATAAAGTTGAATGTGAGTAGAATGGAACTTTGAGCACAGACGAGCGCAGAGCCGGAATAGGAAGCATTGTACCTGCAAAAGGATTCGAATAAGGTATACAATTGACAGTATCTCTTATTCCCATATGCAAACCTTTCCACATAACCAACAAATCTATAAAAATGTTATTAAATTACTACATTACTAGTCGATGTCACCGATCATTAAAAAATTTTAAATTCTACATTTTGGCCTTTTTGCCAAAATGGCTATGATGAACACCGCCTCGTAACGAAGCGACGTGAATAAATAAAATTAGATACCGCACGTTTCTCAAGAATTTCAAATTCAACCGAAAACGACAAAACGAACCAGCAAGGAAGGAGAGAATGTTGTTGATCGACGTGCACAGGAGACTCATCCCCGTCTCTCGCATCAGGATTCCCATCTCGTGTTTCCCAGTCATCCTCACCACATCGTGGTAGTTGTGCAACAGCATGAACATGTTGTCGACACCGATTCGAGGGGTCAGGAACGGCACGATCTGAAACATACACAGCAATTAGATCCAACTCGGCGACTAAATGTGGACATTAAATCAGGTTCTTGTATTTTGTAAATAAAAGGTTAATGTGTGAGTAAGACAGTTGAGGTACGACAATATATTTTAGAAACAGATGGTGATTAGAAAACATGAAACTCGGCTAATCCTGTTTCCAACAAAAACGTTTTTTCATAGGTAGATTTTCATAGGTTTTTCGTGGCTCTCAGACCATCCCAATGCTTCTGGTGTTGGAAAAGAGGATAATGAGCGGGCAAACTGTTTCTTTGAATAATGCTACTTGTTGAAATGTTAGTTTAAAAAGCACATAATTACACAATAGTTGTAGTTTAATGAACCAACCTGAGTGGTAGCAGCGTTGAATTCGATGCCAAACAGGTGGCCAACCCGAGACCCGAAAACGGGAGGCATAAGTGACGGTGAGAACACCGGCTAACGCTAATCCCATACAGGATTCAGAGGCCGGCAGACAACGCTCTCGCTTCATTTGGGTGAACATCGCGTAGGGCCAACTGAAGTACATAGGGGTTAGAAAAGTTATCCATACAATCACGAAACGCTGTGGAAAACATTGCAGCATTGTCAGATTAATAAACAGAAAAATTTCACAAAAATATAAAGAGAAACCAATGTTTTTACATACAAACGTTGTGGGGTGATCATATATTCGGGAAAACAACGCTAGTCACAGATTGACCAGAAAAACTGCAACTGAATTTTTTTTCGATCATTTGAAACTGAGAAAACATCGAAAAGCACGTACCATCAACCCGTATCCAATGAATATGATGGTGTAGTTGAACTGGCAATAGTCCTTTAACATATCCGCGATAGAAGTCGATGCCAACGGGTGGATTGTACGTCGAATCTCGCCCTGGAAAATACTTCATTTTCTACGAAATAATCTAGAGCAAACATTATAATCTTATGTAGAACAGGAACACATTTTATTTACTATTCTCACAAGAATAGTTACAATATCCAGGACTATACACATATGCTGCTGACTGGTTTGTGTAGTGGGACAGTGTCGGTTTACGGGTTCGTAGAGTTAACCATTCCCCAATAAAAAAAAAACAAATTTGATTGGTCCCCTCCCGGTAATTTTCGAGTTTTATCGAGTTAAGGATTTCCCGGTCAGATTGAGATAACCGTGGTATTGCACCTATGATTACAGTGAAATCTTCCTATACTTCCATGACCCACGCCGTACATTTTATATGTATACTATGCGCCCCCACCTGCTCGTCCTTGTTGTACTTGTGTTCGTACATTCGATTCGTGAAGTTTCGCTGCCAGGTGGTGATGATCTCCTCTGCCATCTTGTCGTTCCAATCATGGAGGTCCCGGGCCGTCTTGAACGACTTCTTCTCCTCTTCTGTCATGTTGATCTGCAATACCATGAAGTGTATTTTACTGTATTTTCTAAATTTATCACCGCCAATATCAGAAATTGCCAGTAGAAAACGTTAACAAAACACAGAACGTCAGCAAACAAAAAGAGTGTAGGTAAATAACACCCCTTTGCCTGGTCGTGAGCGGTGACCCCTCTCCTCGATTGATTATTATGTCGCCTCGTCCAAAATGGTACCATCTCGAACCCATTTTTCCACCATTTTGAGTGAAATAAAATCACTCAACTCAAAATCGACCTTCTGACCCAAAATCTACCCGCCATTATTCAATCTGAACTGCACCATTTCAACGATCGCCGATCTCTCACTATTTATGGGACTACCAGAGGACTCCACTACAAAGAAAAAGGTGAATTCAATATTTAATTGGTCTCCATCTCGTCTTCAAACGTTTCTATTCTTCACCGTTTGGGTAAACCTCGTCAAGATGGTTTACCTCGTCCACTCAAAGTATCTATCAAGATGGTATTCCCTTTCCTCGTCTAATCGATCTATCTACTGCTATGAATGTGAAGCTTCTATGTCAACTTTTCATGTACGAAAGTTCGAGACCCCGGAACAGCGGAAGGCCGGATTCCTCGCCAGACAGTCAAAACGAGACGCCGCCCGAGCTGAGGTCCCCGACCAAACTACAATCCAACCAGAGCCTGCGACGACAACCTTCAAACTCAAACTGAAATGGAGTTAGTTGATCAGTCCAGAGATTTTGTTTGCAATATGGTTTCCGAATGTCTCTCTTCCTCCTATTGAGCCTACTCTGTCGCCAGAACTAGTATTGACGATCCAGCAATTCAAGAACCAGTTACTATCATGATGTTACCAAGTCCTCCCGAGGTTCTCTCTGTTATTGTGATCGTCTCCAGATCTCCAACCTCTGTCTTTTCATACACTCGATGATGTTTCTTTGCAAAATGTTCAGAACTATGTAACTATGTTGTATGACATGCAATGCAGTAGAGTCTCCATGAGTGAGCGTTACAGTGCTTTCCGTGGTTGTTATCGATTGTATCCTCATCTTGCCCCAATTGTGTCTGATGTCTACTTTGATCGCCATGGTTTCCGTTACAACATCAATCCATCATGGTAACTATTCTAATGTCTGTTTAAACATCATTTATCATGCAATATCATATGTTCCCAAGTTTTTCTCCTTTTCTCACATATCAGTTCAACCGGTTCAGTTTTCGTACCTGAATATGATTGTCCAACTATATACTGATAAAGCTTATTATTATTATTAAATATAGACTACCCACCAGTATGAAATTATGAAATTTAAAATTTATGCCATGTTTTCAATATCAAACTGAACACTTTTACAATAAAATATTATAGAACGAAAAAAGCGTGGAGAAAAAGTTGGTTCTACACACATGAGGCATGACTATTGCCAACACTACCCTTACAATTTCATCTCGAAAAAAGGCGAATTCCCCTAAATACCCAACAAAAAACCCGTACCCTGTTCTTGAAGCGGATGTAAACATCCTCGGGACTGGCAACAAGAAATACACTTTGGAGGGCGTCGGCAAAGTTCAAGGGAGCTCCCACTGATGGCCTGCGGGCACCTGCAATCATACAGTCATGAGAACATTCAATTAGGTTATTGCACCAGTTCAACATTTCCTTCAACATTCATTCAAGAAGTTAGAACACTGCGAACGATGTGAAACGAAAACTCAAATTTGTATTCATGAAATTGCAAAACAGATTTTTCACGCTGTGTACGTAGTGTGCTGCTGTGCTCCCAGCCAAACTTTACTGTTGTAATAAATATAAAATAGGAAATGATGACCACGAACCTCCGAGAATCATATCCACCGGCCAATGCAGAACTTCCGAGGCAAAACCGGGACAACCGCCACCCATTACTGAACCGAAATCCGGGAAACGAGGCAGTTCCGACTGGAGAAAATAGATCGTATTAGTATACTGTATATGTGATTTGCTATGCACTGTGCTCGATGTTACCCAGAGCCAAACCACTTACTCTAACTGATTACACACTTACATACGGTATATAGAATCACAATAACAAGATTTATAAACAAGACTACGCCGATTGTGTTATTGGCGGTCATTATCTGTCAGTTGTCCTTTCGCATCAATTTGAATCCAACTATTAATCCTTGTATTACATACACTAAACTGGTGTGACATATAAGCAGTGAGTGTTACATTCGACCGCGCTAAGATTGGTCTAATATTCAAAATTCTATTCGAAATGAACTTAACATCAGAATAGTAACATTTTCGGAACTACGACAGATTTCTATTAACAAAAATAATAAAAACACAAATAAAACAACAAAAGGAAAACAACGAACCTCCTTGAGAAATTCGGCCAGCCGATCTTTGTTGGCAGACATCCAATTCATCATTCCACTCCGTTTTCCTGCGCATTTCTTCTCTGTAAACAAAAACAAACAGTCATACGCCAGTAACGTTGTCCGAATAGTCGAAAAAAATTCAAACAACGGACTAATTTCACGCCGAAAAGAAGAAAATCGGTCTACTTTTGATGAAAAATCATACATTTTCACGTTTTCCAATCTAAAAACGGACTGCTTTTTGTCGCTTAGTCGGACCTTACTGGTGTTTGCAAACAGTGAAAATATAACTATGAATTGAGAGAATTACGATCCCGTAACCAAGATAACTTGCTAACTCTACGCATGAACACTTGACCAGAATGACCAAACCAAAACGTATAAAATCAAAATTTCTCACACAAATACACCACTCACTCTGTTCTTTAGCCAGTTTCTCAGCCACCTTGACAGGGTCTTCTGTGGTTGTGGTGGGGGCCGAAGTGGTGGTTCCGGCGGGAGTGGCGGTAGTCGGGAGAGAAGAAAGAGACTCGATGGGAACGGCTGGGTGCATCTCCATAGAAGGGTCAGATGAAACGTCACGACGCTTTCGCTTTCCCCAGGAGTCTGAAAAAGTGTCATAGACAAACAAAGTGAAACCAATGAGAAAGAAAACTTACTAGTAAAACACATACAACTATAGTTGAAGCCTCCATGTTCCGCTGTCTATGAACCTCGGCATCAAACGTAGACGTAGGGCGACTTTGTTGGATTGAACACTGAATCACCCGTTTTTCTTCAAAAACGAGAGTTTGAACTGACCCAGTTTCAGAAAATTTCACATTTACTGGTGAAAATCTCACTTTTCACCCATTTTCATAGTATTTTCACCCAGGTAAAACACCTGATTTCCAAAACATTTCTGTTGACAACAAAGTCGCGCCCCACATATGCTCGGCATGTTGTAATATATTGTTGGGTTTCTTTTTTCTGAACCGTACTCGAGGTGGTATTGATGGATTATTTGAGTGGCCACGTTTCGGCGGATTCCATTTCATTTAATTTCTACCCATACACCACCAGTAAAGTTGTCCGAATAGTCAGAAAAATTCGAAAAACGGACTATAGTTCACACCATTCCTACTGAGACTCCTACAGTAACTTTACAAACTTTCTTAAGGCTGTTGTGAAGCTGAAAATGAAGTTCATGGAAAATACTCTCGTATTTTTACTCTACCTGCGGAGAAGAATGAGGTACAAAAATCCTCAACTTCTCCGATGGAAAGTAAGTGAGCAAAACGGCTTCAAAGTTTTGAAATCCTACTGTAGGAGTCTCAGTAGGAATGGAAAAGACTATACTTTTTCGCCGAAAATAAGAAAATCGGTGTACTTTGGATGGAAAAATCATAAATCTTCACGTGTTTACATCTGAAAACGGACTACTTTTCGTCGCTTAGTCGGACCTTACTGGTGTTTGTTTTTGTTTCTACCACCGAAAATTATTTTGATTCGAGAACATGGAACTAGTGTACGATTTTTCCCAACCAAAACCATCAATTATCTTCAAAAAGATAGGAAACCAACCCTACACCCATACACCGAAAAACGGACTACTTTTCAGTCGAAAACATGAAAATCGGTCTACCTTTGATGAAAAATTCTGAATTTTCACGGGTTCACATCTGAAAACGGCTTACTTTTTGTCGCTCAGACCTTACTGGTGTATGCCTACACCGGCCAATTCACTGGAAAACCAGGTCCTTCCCGAACCGAATCGCGAACCAGTCACTGGAGAACCGAACCGGACCGACCGAACCGACTTTTGAACCGACCGATTCTCCAGTGAATGCTTCGAACCGAACCGGGAGAGACTCATTTTATCTTGTCTACGACTTGCTTGTTTAACTCATGATTAATGTCGGTTCGGTTCGAAGCATTCACTGGAGAATCGACCGGTTCAAAAGTCGGTTCGGTTCAGTTGGTTCGGTTCTCCAGTGACCGGTTCGCGGTTTGGTTCGGGAAGGACCCGGTTCTCCAGTGAATTCGCCGCCTACACCAGTAAGGTCCAACTAGTGGACAAAAAGCAGTCCTTTTTCGGATTCAAACACGTAAAGTAGACAAATTTTCTAGTTTTCGGCTAAAAGATAGTCGGTTTTCTGACTATTCGGATCACTCTACCGGTGTAGAAAGACAGGGTACGTACCGAAAATGCTCCACAGGTCGGCGCCCTCCTCGTCCTCCAAATCGTCACGGGTTTCCGTGTAATCGACATCGATTCCCGCCCTCTTAGTGAATTCCACAAATCGGTCCATAAAGGGACAGACATCGAAGTAGTTGGGGGACTTCTCCGGACATTCCGGGTCCAACGGGTTCATGCAGGGACGGTCCAGATAGCCGTGGCCGATACCAGCCTACAATCAATACATATATTTATAAATAATATGACAAATTACATACGCAAATAACGAATACGATGAAATCATTTAAAGTGAGACGCGACAGTACCATCTTGAATAGTATTCAAATAGGTTGAACTACATTTAACTACTCTAACAAGAGCGGATATTTATCCGTGTCTCAGAGAATTAGTACTTAGCTGGCCTGTTAGCCAAGACTTCAATTTAAAACCAACGCACTCTCTCAAAGAACGAATAATGGGCGCCAAGCGAGAAACTCCGATGAATTTCATCTACGACGTCCATTGGATCGAAATTCGTCCATTTGATGTGTTTCGACTCGGGTAGAGATTTCAGGAAGTTTCCAATGAAACCAACGTCCCTAAAAGGCATACTGAATCAGCTTTAAAGGACTGCTTCACCTGATTACAGAGGTGACAAGAAGTTGCACGCGTGCAACATTTTTAGGGGGGGGGGGGGGGTCGTAAAGGCCCTAACAGGGCCGAAAATTCAGAAAATTATGGTGATTTTCACCAAATTTCGTGAAATTATCCTAAGTTTGACGAATAATTTCGTATTTTTTTTTGGTCCCTCCTGCCATAATAACTTTTTTGGTCCCCCCTGCCTGATCAACAGATATTTTTTTGTTATTAGACGAGTAACACTGACTGAATACGCCTCCAGAAAGAAAAGAATTACAAAGCATATTAATACAACTGCTGGTACGCACAACCTCCTTGTAACCAGCAAAACAGCTACTGGTTTATGCTCTAATATTTATTGTACAACGAAGGGTATTTGAATGCGGTGTTGCGGTGGAACGTGACTATAGTAACGACTCAGAAACATTAGCGCCGGCTACAAAAGCGAGACAGCATGTAGGCGCAGATCAATGTGGCCGCATACAGGAGAGTCTGTGTCTCTCTGACCCACGCACTCTCTCATCAAGACCTCTATAACATAGGAAACTAACGATTTGGCGACAGTCGGCCATGGCCCGAGGGCCTTTCCTCCCTCCCAAAAGCAGTCGATTGGAGTGATCCATATACAGGGGACAATCCTCTCAATGATGTGCTCGAACTGTTTGGCGACCGCGTCGTCTCCGAGCGGCGGCGCCGGCTTGAAGCAAATGTCGCTCAGCGTCCAGTTGCTAAACAATATTATATTAAAAATAGACACAAAGAGCAGCCACGTGTGATAAGTTGGATGGTTCGTGTAACATAAACACAAATTAAACAATGTATGTATATACTCATGCCCTATGAACAGTAAAACCTATAGTGTGCTATTTAGTATGTGTATGAAGCACACTAACTATCTATGAATGACCACGATCAGTTTAGAGTATAACTTCTTTAAAATAAATACACTAACGTCCTTTATAATTAACCTTTCAAATTGTGACCCTTGAACCCGCGAAAACCGCTAATGGCATCCCTATTCCCAGTCGCACTCAATTAGCAAAGAGCCAGCCAGGTGCTCTCAATCAAATGACACATTAGCCTCTCAATTATCCCACCACCTTACCACCTCAATACCATGAATAAACAAGTAGGTAACACGCTCATAAACAATCCCCCACTGTGTATGCTAAAAAGACCAATCAAGCGGAACGCAGCTCTCAATCTAAATTTCATTTTTACAAAACTACAGTAAAACCGTAGCCATTCAGATAACTCAGAATCTACATTTCAAGGGCACAAACATACTTGTCTATTTAATTTATTTGTTAAAGAAGGACGATTATGTGGTCCAATCCCAACGCTTCAGTCCTTTAAACTGCAACACGTTTTTCAATTGCAGTTTAAAGGACCTATGACACGGGATTGGTCCACATAATCGTCCTTCTTTGAAACGCAGAACGAAAACTGGCTCAATGTTTCGTCCCTTCCATAAATACTTTCGATCAGACATTGCAGTGCATGTGCACATCTCCCCCTAGTCATATGCCACGTCAGGTTGGCTAAATAAACAGATTATGTCATAGCAAAAGAAGGGGGGAAAAAGGAACCTCTCCATATCACATGATTCTCAGTTTACAAGCGAAATCACCGGCAACGATAACAGTTTATGGGAGCACAAATCACGTGGGAAAAGAAGTGCAAACAATCGCTATCAAATCAGGTCTGGGAAATATGCGCGAAAAAAAATCATTCTACCATCTACCTCAATACATAAAAAATACCTTCTCGAACCACATGACTGGGAATTGCTTGAAAATTATAGCAGAAAACTACATAACCAACTGCGAGCCGTCTGTTATACTTTTAGTCTCACCAATAACATTTAGTTCTCTTATTCATATTCAACTCAAACCAGACCCAACACCCAAAAACAATTTTCCCATTCTTTTCTATACCCCATTCTTTTCTACACCATTACAAATTCTACGTTCACAACGTCCAAACCCCCGTAATTTCCCTTTTCCCAGCTGAAAAAATTGCGCTCATCATTATCCATCATCCAACCAACATGAGTCAGAAGAGACAATGTAACGAGAGAGAGAGAGTGGCAATGTTAGCACAGCCGTTCGCCTACGGAAATCAGGAAAAGGACAATTGTTGCAAATAACATTGCCTATTTCATACCATCTATAAACATCACACCTACTTTTTAATGCACCACTATAAGTACGCGTTGCTATACCCTAAACAGTACCAGTTCCACAAATGATTGAGCAGATGAGCAGTACTACCAACTACCAATCAACCCAGAAAGTTCTGCCAGATTCAATCGATAACAGTCCCACCTGCCGTGTACTTCCACCTCGAGACTGGCGATTTCCTTCATAATCTCCACGTGTTTCAGCAGACCTTCCAGAGACAACGCATTTTGACCGGCAAATTCGGGAGTTTGAATTACAACCTGAAACAGTTTATCATTGAAAACAAGGATCATACCCTAAATGCTCAACGTTTTGAAAAAAAAAACCGTGTTTTTGGTCCGGAGATTTGGGCAAACGAGATCATAAACATGATGAAACAAACAAATTGACTTTCTGCAGTATAGAGTATTTTAATACACTCCTAGTAACTTCCCCAAAACTTTTTCAAATAGCCCGAAAGAAGCTTATCTCCGCCGAACTCAAGAATATATGACCGTTTGGAATGCAACTATCGTTGTAAAAGCCGTTATAAACGCCTCAAATCGTGTGAATGTGATTTTCAAAACTTGACAAAAGTATATGCCCACCTGATATCCGCCTCCCAATCCGTTTTCGCGTACAATTTCCACATTGTCAGAGCCGTTAAAGTTGGAACTTTCCTGGATTTTGGTCAGAAAATTCAATTCCTCGTCCAGTCTGCCACCCTCTGAAACAGACAAATACCGTTATCAAACATAAACATTAAACGTCAATAATATATCATTGATTTCAACGTTAAGCTAAATTACAAGTGAGTGGAGAGGAAACGCAAAAAAAAAACTTTTCCATGGTTCGTATTGCTTTCTTGAGAGAAAAAAAACTGATTAGCGACGCATAGCTGACGATATCAGCCAAATACCAATATCAATCATAAACATCCACTTTCAATTAAACATTTGAACTTTTGATTAAAATACCGGGTACAAAAGAGTGGAAAAAGAAACTTAAAGAAGGACGATTATGTGGACCAATCCCGTGTCAACGGTCCTTTAAACTGCAATTGAAAAATATATTGCGGTTTAAAGGACTGAAGCGTTGCGATTGGACCACATAATCGTCCTTCTTTAAGCGAGATACTTGTAAAAGTTACATATACGTTTTTGGGAGAAAAAAAGGAAAAGAAGAAAAAACTGACTAGCGACCCATAGCTTGACGATATCCGTCTCGATGTGGACAAACTGCAGTCCATAACAGCAGATGGAGAAGAGGAGACAAATTGTGATGAGCACGGCAGCCGCATTCGAATGGACAAAGTTCCCCAGCGAGAACAGCAGCTTCTGGATCAGACTTCGCGTGTACAGGGCTCCCTGGTTGCCAGTCGCCCTTCCCTGCAAAACTACCAGTAAATATACACGTGTACAATGAACGTGTGAAACGTGAAAATCATGACAATAACTTAGTTTTAGCCGTTCGCCATATTTTCCACCTTTTTGTTTCAAGCAGTGGTTGTCCGCAAAATTACCAAAATCATAAGTATGAAAATATTCTTCACGATCATGTTAATTCAATGTTTCAATGCAGTGGTTGTTTTCCCTACATAAAGCATTTCTGGCAATTGTGCATGCGAATGTTTCATGTAACCCTCTTTCCGTCTGCACCCAGTAATTACCCAGAGACCAAAGGCGTTTGCTACCTCTTCACTATTTGCACAGATACTGTACTCACAAAAGCCAAATTCCTCGGAGAAACGAAAAAAAAGTCGCACTATTTACCGACAAATAAACCATTGCCACACAATTACCTACTAATCTGTACGCCGTTTACACAACTTAGTTTTAGACCCGGCTCTAATCATCATTTTCCCTCCTCTCACACCAGAAAAAATTGATCAAGATCAAGAGATAAGGGAAAGTGTACATAAAAAGCTCCCTTCTTCTTTCTCATATTCCCATTATCAAAATCAGATAGGGTTGATAACCGTTGTTCATTTTATTTTTAGCTCAGTCTGAGAACACGTAATAAAAAGACATATCACGCCCACATTGGCAAACTCTCAGCAAAAATATTATTTCTTCCAATTTTCGTATTTTCTCCCAAGAATTCCAATAAAATAGTCGCACATTCTCCCAAAATGTTATATGTTACAATCGTACAGCTACCCAACTATATGATTCCCATAGTCGTTGCCAACCAGTACTATTCTTCCATGGCTAACTACTCCCCTGCGACCGCTCATAAAACACAGAGGCAACGTGCTAATCAACATGGCCATATGTCGTTTCTGCCAACAAGACATTCTCTTTTTCCTCTTTCTCTTCCACTTCGAACAACTGTTCAGTGACGCGGGTGACGAGAAATTGGCAGAAAATCAGAACGAGTGCCAAGATGAATGAGACCAATTACAGGGGCCAGTGACTAATAGACAACCTGCACTCACGAAAAGAGCCGGAAACAACCCCTGCTTGCAAATAATTCAAACTGACTTTAGAAGAGTCGACGAGTTAAACGTCCACAAACAAAATTTTGCACTAATTGCACAATTTTAAAGTAGTTATGGGTCCCCCCAACCGACCACATAAAGGAAAAGTTAGGGATGCCGGAGTATCTATGATTATCCATTTTTTAGTATCTACTGATTCCCCACACAAGTCCCGAAAAGACAGAAATTTAAAAATTCAACAAAAATTTATGCAAATAACTTTTCAGCCCCTCCGAGTCCCTATTATGAAACCGGACCAAATACCAATCGACACTCATCATTCCGTCGTAAATCCATTCATCTCTGTTTGTTTTCCCATGCGAACCGCGCGAAATACAATCCCAGACAAATAGTTCCGCCGGCACAATTATTCCACAGAGACAGTTCTCTCTCGATTAATACACAGATGTTACCACAGACAGATACAGAGCGATTTTGGTATTTCGTGGAATCAGTAGCCAAATAGTAGTTGGCTCTTGGTTCTTAACCGAAACTAGGCAATGTCTTTCCGACCGCATACTGGAAAATGGGAAATATCAACAAATCCCCCAAACAACTGACAATACGTCCATTTTAGGCCACTGTGCTCGTAAACGGCGTGCGGTTCATTTGATGCGAGGCACCAGTTACCAGCAGACAGCCGTTTATAGTCAGCCGTCGCCTATTCCAAGCCGAATTCGACTATGAATGATGCTCTCTCTGCTGTGCGCACGTAGAGAGCCCCTGTCCAATGACCTTCAAACCTATTCAAAACAGGCCCCTCTCAATGCAATTCCCCCCCCCCCCATGTTTTATTGACTCTACCACCATTTTCAAAATAGACCACTAGACAGTTCGAAGAGGAACAAAACAAGTAAAACTGGTTATCCCAAAAAATATAAGTGTTTGCATTGAAAACAATGCAAATTTCATTGCATGTATCTAATCATGCAATTGTATTTCATCCTCTTTTGAAACAAACGCGAGTGTTGACTATACTACTCTCATCTCCTATTGGAATTCGAGACGCACCAACCAAAGGCGCCCATTTCAATTAGACGTAGCCCATCCGGCCAGCCAAAACTGAATTGTATCCACTGAGAATTCGCCCCATTATGCTCCTCTCCAAACAAGAAGGCAAACACACTTTTTGGGGCAGCTTTACGACCAAGAAAGCCTCCTCTCGATGAAAGGGAAATGAATACAATTATATCATTAATGATATAATGACATTCTCCAATGACAATCAGATGGCATAATCTTGACACGTCGTCAGATAAGCCGCGCAACTAGATTGGCCTTCCATTCCATGTCATTTTGAGATAAACATCTTTTTCGCTGGTCAGATGAGGTCAAAGCGACACACTTTACAGGCCGCCGCTATTCAAACAATTGCTGGATAAACTAGGTCTGTAATAACCTATTGGTTAACATCGATCCTAGGCGTACGTAGAATGCCAGTATTATTATACAACTAAAACGCTGAAAATGAGCATAATACCCCTGTAAAAGAAATTCTTTCTCTCTTTTGTCGCGTTTGGAGAGAAGAGTCGATAATTAGCATGGATCAGCGCTATTTTGACGGTGCATTTTACCTATGATATCGATTCACAACACTTTTCACGTTATTACGTGACAAACCACGTAAATCTTCCCGTACAATAGTCGATTTATTCGTTGCATTCGCTTCTAGTGTGAGAGATATCTCGATTTCGACCAAATCACAGCGGCAGCGGCGCGTCTCAAACGACTATTGTTCTGTTCGGCCAATCAGCCAAATTGACACCTTTCCACCGCCATTTTCCCACATTCCGCGCGATACGACCAAATACGCATGTTCGCGTGTGAGAACAAGATACAGGATGTAGCACCAGCCAGATATTGCACCCGTTAGGACAGGATGAAGTGGTTAATTTGCCCATATGTTATCATACGTAAAATACCTTCACATCAGGTCGAGAATAGTGAGCATGAGCAACACCAAAAAGTGAGTATGTGTAACTAAAAATGCTGTATTTTTGTCACCACTTACAGTTTTTCAGACGTATGTGGACCGAAAAGTGAGCATGCGTCGATCGAAATCTGGCAAAAGTGAGCATCAGTCAATATCGAACGTGGGGGGATTTTACGTATGTATGTCACGGTTTGTTTGAAAACCGTCAGAATCACCCCCAAAAGTGTACTAAAAATTACCAAGTGTAATTACCAAAAAGCCATGGTTACAGTTTTTTTCACTCCGAAAAACTTGGCCAAGTAACTTTCCTATCAGAAAAACCGTCCAAACTACCACTAAACGTGTGACCAAACACTTTCCCCTTCCTTCTATATAGTTGTCATGATGTTTATCGTAATCGCCTCTCGCTTGCTCATCCAATGAACAATCGCGCCGCCATGATTAACTTCTCTCGCATACAATTAATGGAAACCAAACCAGACGGACGCGCAAAAAACGGCGCACGAGCAATGATGACATCTATCTTTATATCACATTGAATATAGAAAACACGTTGACCGCCAAATGTACTAATAATCATACGTGAAATAGGTCAGAATCAGGGCGAAAAAAGTGAGCATGAGCAATCCCAAAAAGTGAGCATGAGCAGCCCCGAATACACAAAAAAATAGTCATTTTGCCTAGAATCTTTAACATTTACCCCCGAAAAGTGATCGTGGCACAATCGGAATCGGGCAAAAGTGAACATCAGCCAATATCAGAATAAGGGGGTATTTTACGTATACTAATAATATACTATAACTATCCCTAAGTACATTGTTATCTTAAATTCTCATTATGAGTTACTAGAAGCCCACAACTCCAAACTAAATGACCAAACTACATAGCGCAATACGAACACGATCAAAAAGCAAAAACTATTTCGAGAAAGTCCACTTCGCATGTTCGCTTATAATGGAATTTCAAGTGTCTCGTCTGACCAATCTAATCTAATTCAATTCCGCTCGCTTGCTATGAAAAAACAAGTAGCTGCCAGCTACTTATATCATCTAAATAGCTTGCACCTCTCCATAAAACACTAAGGCACCAACATTCTTCACAAAGAGAGCGTTTTTAATGGGAAAATACAAGAAACTACACAAAATTCATCGATATTTCGACAAAAGATAGTTTTTTATTATATGTTTCCTACATAAAATAATGTATTCTTCTAATTAAATATAGTACGGAACCCTTGAAAAGCCTCCTCTATTCTCATCTCCTTTCAACCGAAAAAACGAATGCAAATCGTGTGCCCTCAAGCGTTCCCATGCCAACCACCACATACTTATTATTGCGAAATGTGAAATTTCAAACTGACTGAGAAATAGCAGCTGTGCTTCTACAATTATACTCCACCCAATTAACTTATGCCGGAAACATCCGACCAGGAAGTCAAAATACACCCAAATTCGTTAATACCCGACTGTACAGTGTACATAACCATCGCAATACATAGCAATGCAATACAACCACTATAGTGCTAGTGTAAACTATCTAATAACGTATATTATATTTTTTTCTATGAGCAAAAGCTGACGCGAAAAGTAGATTACGAATTATGAGCCGCTCATCCTACTTTGTACGTGCAAAACTTTGACATTATATTGAAAGTCCAATTTTATGCCAAGAGAATGTCCAACGAAGTATAAAGTAAGAGCGTGAGAGCGACCACGTATTACGTGTGATAACACGTAAACGTCCCGTGATATAACGTGTTATGCCGCGTGAACAATTGCCATGGAACGTACCCTCTTGATTTGTTGCAGACAAAGGTCAGCATCGCACCAGGAAGGTCTCTGTCGAAACTCCTTTTTCCACTTCTCATTGTATTCGTCCGAACTAGACTTCCACACGAGAAACTTGTCCAGAAACTGAAACATTTCAATGAGTTAATGAATTTTCACTGGCTACAACCATATTCCAGTAAAGTTGTCTGAATAGTCAGAAATATTCGAAAAACGCTTTAGCCAAAAACGAGAAAATCTGCTTATTTCTGACGCAAAATTATCAATTTTCACGTGTTTCCATCTAAAAACGGACTACTTCTTTTCTCGACTGGACGAACCTTACTGGTGTATGGTTTCCACCCATTTCCGTACAGATTTATCGAACATTTTCTATTCAAAACTATAAAAAGTGCTACAATTCGAATCAAGTTTCACGCCAATCAACAAACGGTGAAAAATCCGGCTGAATTACCCGCGCGCGCCATCTGCCTATATCAACCGAGTGGCATTGTATCAGCAAATAGATGAAAAACGTAGACAGGAAGAAGAAAAAACACCATTTCACAAAGGAATTCCATATCGTGTGTGTAAAATGGCATTCTAGAAATCTACTGTTCAAAAACAACTATTCAAAAAGTGACTAGAACTCGATCGTTAGCTACTCTATTACCAGTAACAACAAGACAAGACTATTCTAGACAACTCAACAGAGAAACAATAACCAAATGAATATGACTGCAATTACATAAATAATGTTTACATAATTACATAAACAATACAAATTAGAAAAAAAGTGTACCAACCCCCAGAATTCCGCCGCTAGACGCTACAGCCTCATTGGGAAGTTCGAAATCGCCGTCAACGTCGTAATAATCTTCGTCATCGTGATCTGGTGCTAAAATCGATAAGTAAATCAATCAATCAATAGACTATATCAAACTTAAATCAATCAATAACCTACATATAATAAATAACGACAAGAGCACTAAAAAGACAAAAACTAACCCAAATTGAGCAAATGTTGGGCAGATCGATTTCCGTTCGCCTGTGAACGTTTGGCCCCCGGTGGCTCCAGTAGAGTCAGCATTGGGGGGAATCGTTTGATGTTAGAAATATTGAGGGGGGTAGAATGCTAGAAGAGTCTAGTGGCACAACGGTAGTCCACACCAACCGCAGCCCCGATCTATTCCGGTCTAGACACTGAAACATTCACGTGAAATATGGAGAGGGTACTGAAACATTCAAATGAAATAAGCATCAGGTACTGAAACATTCAAGTGAAATAAGCATCGGGTAGTGAGTGAAACGGATTTAAACAAACATCAGCAATGAAACATTCAATTGAAATAGGCAGGTGAAGTAAAACTGATGAAGCAATATAAATGCGTTAGGAAAACTAGTCTCGAGAATAGGGGACTTTGTTGGAGGAGCTACGATTATATGCTATAGGTGAAACATACAATTGCAACAGTGGGACTCGCACTTTTAGCCAAACGACTACAATTGACACGTGATGGCTTGCAACATGTAACCCGACACTCAAACAATGCGGCGCCCAGACAAAAAACGCGGATCTTCCTTCGATTCTATGACACCTCACCCTCTCAACCCAGCTATTCACTAGTAAAATGTTTCAACAAATATGTTCATTAAAAACCTGTCAGAAAGTCTCTATTCAGTCCAAAGAACAAAAAACAACAACAAATTGTGATCCCGGAAGAATCGTAACTATGGTAACTATAATCGTAACCCAACTACAACACAAACTACTTATCACTTCAATGTTTCAGCGCCTCTATAAATTAAAATCAACAATCAGCATTCTATGGCAGTGTTCGAGGTAGACGAACGATGTTTTGACAATATGTGAACGCGAGAGGCCGCGCGCCACGCATAATGAAAAAAGGGGCCCAGAAATCGATTGAAAACGAAACTCAAAAGACAGGGGGATAATTATCAACGTCGTCTGGTTGTTCCATACTAAATAGATGGGAAAAACGAACGACGCAGACACGAAAAGCTACCCCGCGGGAGCCACCGAAAAAACAATCGAATATAACATTGGCGACATTGCACCCAGACAGACAGACATTCTACGAAATGACCACATGTGCAATGGGAATTTCGGCGAGATAGAGGATGTAAAGGTTTTCTGGAGCAAAATTTAAAGATTAGGCGGCTAAATCGTTCATATACCTTGTTCTTATGTTCAGTTGATAAACTACAAATATTTTCTACATGATAAATTGAAAAACCATCATGTTTTATGATGATCGGAATGCTACAGCTACATCAAATTCTTACCAGCCTTGCTGAAATTTAGCACATGAAAGCTTGCAAGTTGAAAATGAATCAATCAATCAATACTGTTTTAGTTGAAACTAGTAATTCTATTGTCCGTCTGGTATGACTAGCTTCTGACTAGACACTATAGGCACCACAGTCCATATCCATAATCAGGAAAACCCGTTCGAAAAAGATACTAGAACCATGACTGCCTAAACCGCTACAACAATTGAAAGAGTACTAGTAGTAGGCTAAAAGGGTTATACTCAGCACAAAACTGGAATGTTTGGTATTATTATAACCGAAAATAGCGTTGTTTTACATCCAGAACTTTACTGCTAGAACTCAAAAACGTTTAACTCAGAACTGCTTGAGAATGAGAATGCGAAACGAGAAGTTTCGAAGCATTTGCATTTCACACAATTGCACGTCAAAAGGCGGAGCCACGTGAAAAGGCTTCTAATTTGTTTGCACAAACGGTTCGACCGAAAAAAAGAGCTCAAACAAGGAAGAACGAACTGTGGTGGTGGGGCGATTAGACAAAAGTACATTGCGTTCACTTCAACTACCTTTCCGTTTTTCTTCTCCTTTTCTCCCTACGAGCGTTTTATCGCAACAAATCTACAGAAACTCGTCTAGAACCCGCTCACGAAAAACAATAAACAAAATGTCGATAAAGCACTAGACTGTGATAGTATTATCTCAAACAAAGAAGTTGTGATTACACACTGCATGGCTCAATACCACACTAGACAAGACCAAAAAATATATGCGACGGGAATATTTGAATGTTGTTTATAATCCTATACAGCTTATGTGCCAGACAAGAATAGTAGGTGCTCATAGCCCATATAAACATCCTATAAGTACACTTGTGACTGGCCCATTCCAGTAAACAATAAAAACTTATCTAAACAAATATCAAATGAAGCTTAACTGGGAGGTGGGAGAAAAGACCGTAACTTTTACATATTGACGAAAACTGCAGAACAGTCACCAGACTGTAATGACGAACCGCTTGAAGTAGTTTTATAGAAATGAAAAATGAGTCACCGCACGATATGTACAACAATTTAAATGGTCGGCCGATGACTAACCTCGGCTAGCCGGCGCCTACTACCCTGAAGAACGAAAAATAAAAACTTTTATAGTCACATACCACACAAGTGACGTGATATTATTAAGCAAACAAACACCTTTCTTCCATTTTTAGTCTCCGAAAACAGGTTACTACGCTGGGGTTACTCTTTTCAGGTAGTACAAGTACGAGGATTCAACACTGCTTTTTCAAGGCGGTATTCTCCCCAAATTCTAGAACCCTTATCGTTATCGCATAATCTCAAAAGAAAAAGAAGCGAGCACTTGACATCACGTGATTGACCTCAAGAAAACACTAAATTGGGTTATAATCGACCGAGATTAAAAAGTTTGAGAAACCAGTTTCTGTCTAACAAAACGCACGATCCACCAACGTGGCTAATCGGTAATCGCCGATGGTTGATTCAATTAAAAAGGAAACAAAAAGGCCAAGTCGGACGAAAACTCGGGAATACGGAATAAAACATCCGCATGAATCATATTGGAATGAATGACCATAGATAGTAGTGAGTCATTGAAAAATGGCTGTGTTTAGACCAACAACAACTGAATGCCTGGTTATTTGAAACGGGAGCGCGCGCGACGGAATCCCGCCGCGCCACGCGGCGCTGCGGCCGAATTTGGGCGGGGCTGCGGCCAATCAATACTGGAAAAGTGAGGCTGAACGGCGGCCCATGCCACTGCATTTAGAGGGGAGCGAATCGATTTCAAACGAGTCAAATAATTTACGACGGCCTGTCCAGTTTCATCATAATTAACCCGCAAATTAAGGAATTCGGGCGAAACACACAAGTGCACTAGACAGACAATGGCTACCAAAAGAGAGATAAGAGTCACGTGGGAAGTCAAAACGCAAGGTAAACAAAACAAACAAGTCGCGTGATTGACAAAATTTGAATTTCTGCCAAGATTTTTTGAATATAATATTAAAGGACTAAGTGGAAATCGCGCCGAGAGTTCTTATGCAATTTTGAAACATTTGAGTGCGGATAGCACTAGTTTCTCAATTTGGAACCTTGTTTTAATCAAAACAGTATGTTTTCTGGATTATTCTAGTTCTCTCGAAGTCGGAAAACCCTGTTGAGGACAGAGTGATACATTTGTGGCTAAATATTGCTCCAATACAGTTTTAATCCTTCAAAAGAAGCTTAACTCATGGCCACAGTTAGTTTTATGGCGGATGGTTTAGGAAAGTCTGTAAAAACTAGTTTTATCTATCGGTCAAACAAACTGACACACATAAATAAGCCAATTAGCAGAAGAAACATAGGAAATCTGGGACTACTGGTAAACTCGTAGTAAACTAGTAGTAGTAGTAAAGGAGGAGTACTCTCGTGGTAGAGTAGGGGTATCCTGGTAGAAAACTAGTAGTAAATACGGACGTCAAATTAAAAAATGCATTTTGGCAGTCTGAAACTAGTCTTTTTACGTTACATTATCTCCACAGAATTTGAATCACAGTGATTTGTAGGCATTATGAGCACGTAGACAGTTAGTAGTAACTTACTCGTAGGCTAGTAGTAACTTACTCGTAGGCTAGTAGAAACCTGTAGTACGCAAACTAGGCAGGAAAGTGCTGAACATTCATAATATGGGAAAATTTCTATCGATTTAGTGCTACTGTAGAACGGGTTTAAGTATAATGTTTATTGTTAGGGCTCGTGGCGCATTCACGTTATTCCATAGTGAGCACTGAACAGTGAAGCGCGCCTGTAATCGTATACGATTGTGGCGCGCCTTCAGACATCAGCAGCGTGGCGCAGTGGTAAGTGTCTCGCTTCAGAAGCGAGAGCTCGAGAGTTCGAGTCCCGGATGGTGCAAAACAAGGTAAACTGCAGAGTAATGCGATATAGGATAACGTAACTACTTATAGAAGATGATATATGATCCTATAAAATATAATTTATTTATTTTTTTTTCAAAATTGACTTTTACCACAGATAAACTAGTAGCTGACTACCATCTCACTAGTAGTTAGGTAGGAGTAGAACTATAGTTTAACTCCTCCCCTACGCCTACATTACTACAAGAAAACTAGTAGTTTTCTAGTAGTAGAATAGGGGTGTGGTAGGAGTTCACTAGTAGTTTACTTGTCGTTATAGAATCACTGTGAAGTGTAACATTTGAATGAAATTGTTGGACGGGTGCGCGGGCACCTATTGTTGGCGGTGTAATAAGAGAAGTGGCCGGATTAGAGTGACCCGCGGTAGGTCAAAATGTGATGGTTGTTTGGTCTTTGACTGATGCACCCACAAAACAAGCATGGATTGACAACATTTTTTGTCTTTTTTTTTATAAAGAAGAGAGATTAATGTTGTGAAACCAGTAAACTGACTTTAGACTGAGTCTTTAAGCAAAATAGTGAAAGAAAGTAAATTTGGGGGAGCATGGAAGACTAGATCAGAGGAAAAGAGTACAAGAGTCAAAACAAATTTGTATATTTCATTCTTCAAGGTGCACATCAACATTTTGCCTTCTTTGAAATTGATAGCGGAAGCTGTATTTGCTGAATTTGTAATTACTAGAAGAAAACCTAGTTTAAAGTGGGAAAACAATTTTAGATCATATAGAAAACCAACTCATTCGTAACATTTCCAAACGTTGAACTGTAGAATACCGGAAAAGAGTTTATAAGTTTGTATGTACTCGCCACTTGGGATCTCCTATTACATACGTGCAAAAAAGTGTTCGATTTTGTTTGCAAGGTTAAAGAAGGACGATTATGTGGACCAATCCCGTGTCAACGGTCCTTTAAACTGCAATTAAAAAATGTATTGCGGTTTAAAGGACTAAAGCGTTGGGATTGGTCCACATAATCGTCCTACTTTAAAGGAGCTGGATGGAAAAGCTGAAAAACCATGATAAATCGAAGATGGTCCCTGAACGATCGGTGAAATCACTGTTCAGCGTTTTCTCAGAAAAAATCCCTGAACGATCGGTGAAATCACTGTTCAGCGTTTTCTCAGGAATAATTCAGGGTTGAAACATTGGAAGAACCATGAATTTTCACTGGTAGTACCCTGAAAAAACAGTGATGGTTCAGTGCACAAACGTTCAGGGAGGAGACGGAAAAAAAGTTTGAAAAGCACCAACATTTCGAAGAGTTTTCGCTGGAAAGACGTCGAGAACATGTTCCGCAAACGGAACAGGAAAGACTAAACACGGATGAAAAACTGAATAGTCTGTCAATTCGCAAAGAAATATATCACGTCACCTACACACTTTTCCCTATTTTTCTCAAGTGAACTGAGATTTGGATAAAATCAGAGATTTGTGTGCTTTATTTCAAATATAGGTTTGCACATATATGTTATATAGAACAGCTATATGAGAACCAGCAGTTACGGTCAGTTTTTGCCGTTCTTCTTTGGTTATGCTGCTTTTACACTTCGAGATTTCCACTGACCAAACTACACACAAAACACTTTAAATTAAGGTATACACCCTTTTTCTTAGTTAACTCGGCATGTTCTTTTCTAATATGGGATTTCAATTGAGCTCTTGCTGAGCTTGTATTATCTGCCAATGAGTCCGAAATTTCAATACATCACAGTGTGCGAGTATTGGAGGTAAAAACCCGTGTGAGAAGTGCGGGGGTCACTTTCACACGGCGGTCCACAGTGATTCTATAACGACAAGTAAACTACTAGTGAACTCCTACCACACCCCTATTCTACTACTAGTAAACCACTAGTTTTTTTGTAGTAATGTAGGCGTAGGGGAGGAGTTAAACTATAGTTCTACTCCTACCTAACTACTAGTGAGATGGTAGTCAGCTACTAGTTCATCTGTGGTAAAAGTCAATTTTGGAAAATAAAAAATAAAATAAAAAAATTATATTTTTTAGGATTATCTTCTATATGTAGTTACGTTATCCTCTATTGCATTACTCTGCTGTTTACCATGTTTGGCACCATCTGGGACTCGAACTCTCGAGCTCTCGCTTCTGAAGCGAGACACTTACCACTGCGCCACGCTGTTGATGTCTGAGGGCGCGCCACAATTGTATACGATTACAGGCGCGCTTCACTGTTCAGCGCTCACTATGGAATAACGTGAATGCGCCACGAGCCCTAACAAAAAACCTTATACTTAAGCCCGTTCTACAGTAGCACTAATTCGATAGAAATTTTCCCGTATTATGAATGTTCAGCACTTTCCTGCCTAGTTAGCGTACTACAGGTTTCTACTAGCCTACGAGTAAGTTACTACTAGCCTACGAGTAAGTTACCACTAACTGTCTACGTGCTCATAATGCCTACAAATCACTGTGATTTAAATTCTGTGGAGATAATGTATCGTAAAAAGACTAGTTTCAGACTGCCAAAATGCATTTTTAAATTTAACGTCCGTATTTACTACTAGTTTTCTACCAGGATACCCCTACTCTACTACGAGAGTACTCCTCCCTTACCACTACTACTAGTTTACTACGAGTTTACCTGTAGTCCCAGATTTCCTATGTCCTGCTGATAGAGTCTTACCGGAAGCTACCCGGCAGTGATCTCCGACAACAGTACGTCCGGTGCTCCCTGAGTCACCGATCCGTTTTCCGTCTGAATTTTTGGCCGGCTTGGAATTTTGGAATATCTCGCAATACAAAGTATCGCGCCTTCCGCGGTTAGATTCAGCGCTGAGTTTTCCACGACTTTCGTCAACTGGTCTCATTGCTTGGTTAGATTCGACGATTGTGTTCTCTACCTTAACACCATCTAGTGCCCTTTCTGCTAACTGGTCGATCGATGCCGAGGCATTCCGATCTAATTGGCGCAGGGGGTCACCGGCCAGAAACTGACTCACGACGGATACAGGATATTCCATTGAACGTGGTGGTGTGTGTGATTTAACGGGAATAAGAGCTGAAATTACTTATATGGAGTTCGTGCTACCTTCGAATGCGCTGAGGTTTACTCAACCTACACGCAATATATCTTATTCGCTTTTACGCTCTCTGGTCTGCAAATTGCATAATAAGAAACTGTAAAAAAAACAACGTTCAGGTAGGTCATAAATATGAAGAGTCTGTTAGATTATTTTGCGCCGACAGGGTCGAAGCTTTTACTTCCAAGATTTAAGCAAAACTGGTTCAAAAACCAATTTTTTCTACTATGCTTCGAAAAAGTACTTCTCATTGTTCCAATTCATCTTTCTGCAATAAACCCTGGTTCTGAAACATTTGAGTGAGCGATGTTGGTTAGATTTGCATCCTCTGTCAGTGAAGCAGCAAACAAAAGTAGGGAACGGGCGATTAGAACCGTATTACGGGGTCGAAGCTTTTACTTTCACTATCTAACAAAACTTGTTCGAAAACAATTTGTTCTACCACGCTGCTAAACGATACTTTCCATTGTTGAACTCCATCTTTCTCCAATAAACACTGGTAACGAAACGTGTCGTTCCAAACACAACTTGAAATTTCGTCAGCTTCAACATCTGTTTTGCGATAAAAATAATGTAGTTTTCTTCAGTAAAAAACTCTCTGATGAAGAAGGTAGACGTTATTTTAGAAATTTTCAACCACTCACCATATTAAATTACGTGAAACATAACAAGGATAAAAAATACAACATTTCATGAACATATCGAAACATTTACTTTAGAAATTTAAGTGAACATGTCTTTTATTCAGCTTCTCTTAGAAAAAAACAATTAAGGAGATACTCATATCTTTCAGAAACGTTTTTGAAAACTATTGTATGTCGACATTTCAAATGACAAAGTTGGAACGGTAATCGGTGGAAAGAACTGAAGCTACTTATATAGAGTTCGTGGTACCTTTGACTGCGCTTGGGTTTACTCGCTATACTGTAAGGATATTGAATAGTCACGTGAATTTAGCATTCTTATGAGGAATCGTGCACTTTCTCATTGCACGTTTCTGAGTTCTGTTGTGTTTTACATGATTCACATGATTTTGCGATTTACGAACACTATATATATATATATATATATATATATATATATATATATATATATATATATATATATATATATATATATCTTATTCGCCTTTACGCCGATATGCATATTGAAATTAGGAACTGTAAAAAATACGTCTAGGTAGATCATGAATATGAAGATTCTGTTGGGATTATTTTGCAGATTGAAAGCGTTAACTTTCTTTTTTATTACGAAACTTGTTTGAAAACAGTGATATAATATGCTTCTAAACAATACGTTTTCCTATCAAACTCCATCTTTCTCCAATAAACACTGGTAACGAAACATTTGAGTGAGCGATGTTGGTTGAATCTTTTGTCAGTAAAGCACCAAACAAAAGTAAGAGAATGGGCGTTAATAATACATAAAATATTATTATTACAGTGAACGTAGTATTTTGAATTTTTCTACAACTATAATGCAAATTATAATCTACGCATAATCAGGTTCTTACTATTTAAAAAAAGTGGGAACAGTGACCGTAATTCGCGCGCAGCGCGAAGCGCTGTGCGAGATTTGTCTTTGGTTCGGCTAATGCGCGCTTTCATTTTTTTAGTTCGCCCTCAGAAAGGCCCAAACGTGCAAATCAAAACTTTTTATGATTTGTTGATATTTCATGGCATAATTACAAGCTATGTTCAAAATTTGAACAAAATTGATTAAGTTTGAGCCGAGTTATGACGTTATGCGCTTCATGCAGACCGCCAACTTCCGCCGTGTGTGTGTGTGTGTGAACGCACTCCTGGGAAATTTTTATGTGTGAACCGATTGGACTGAAAATTGGGGACACGATAGATATCCCACTTAAACCTTGGGGGCGCAAACTTTTTTCCGAAAAAAATTATTTTTCATCAAGTTATGGGTCTTTGAAAATGTCTCTGCGTCTCTTCATTTCGTGCACTCTCTCGCCCTCTCCGTCGGGGTGAATGAAATTGCGTTATAACTCAGCTCAGTCCTGACCAATTCAAGTAAAATTTGAAGTATGATACCAAGACATGAACTGACATCGATTAAGATGTAATTCTTCTACTGATGACGTCATCGAGGATTCTGGAGCTCGGATGACATCATAGTCGAAACAAGGGAAAATTCCCAGTTCAAGGGTTTCTACTTAACCGATTTTGTTGCAAATTGTGTAAGAAATGTAATATCTACTCAAACCCTGGCGGTTCAAAATAAATTTGCGGAAAAATTGTTTCAAATAAAGTTATAGACATTTTTCGGAAAAGGTCTGCGTCTCTCCATTCAGCACGCTCTCTCACTCTCTCTGTCCGGTCGACAACTCAAACTGTACTGTAACTTAGAGAAACAATTACCGATTTGCTTGAAAATTGAAATATGATGCCATCGTGACTTTTTTTGAATATGAAGTATTCTACTTCTGACGTCCTTCAGGATTCTGGAGACCAGATGACGTCATTTTTGAAAAGTGCAAAGTTGACGTCACATATATTTTCAAATGCTGAAAATATCTCAAAAATGGTACATTAACGATGAAGCTCTATCTGAATACTTATTCTAGAATTCAGAAGGCCAGATGACGTTAACTTTGAAAAAAATGACGTGAAATATGTTTTCGAATGCGGAAAGTTTCTTAAAAATCGTCAATTCACGACGAAACTTCATTCAAACATGACGTATTCTGGGATTCTGAAGACCAGATGAAGTAAGTTTTTAGAACTGCAATGTTGACGTCAAATCTTTTTCGAATGATGGTAATACTTGACAAGTGGTTCATCAGGAAAACAATCTTATCTTCACCGTACAGATCAAACCACATACCTACGGCATGTATACAAAAAGAGAAAAATTCATGAAAAAGTGGGGGCCCAACGACTGTGAGATTTGTCTTCTGCTGTGCGCTCCTTAGACAACTACTCTAAAATGGAGGTGCTACTGCTACGAAAACCGAAAAATACAAATATACTCAAGTATAACTGTTCATTACAAACATACAAAAGTCGTAAAATACTTTCTCAAACATGTAAACTAGAATCTACAAATCACAGATGTTAACTCAACGTAGTCAATAATAGAATTCCTGGTTTTGTGCACAATGGTTGGCATTTTTTGTCATTACTTCAATTCTAGGTGCTATAACGTTTGTCATATTATTCAACGGTTGTTCTCTCTTTCGCAGCTGTGATTTGTAGATTCTAGTTTACATGTTTGAGAAAGTATTTTACGACTTTTGTATGTTTGTAATGAACAGTTATACTTGAGTATATTTGTATTTTTCGGTTTTCGTAGCAGTAGCACCTCCATTTTAGAGTAGTTGTCTAAGGAGCGCACAGCAGAAGACAAATCTCACAGTCGTTGGGCCCCCACTTTTTCATGAATTGTAAGCTCACAAGCTATTTGGGTAAGCTATTTGAGAAAAATGTTGATGACCGAATTCTAAATCAGATTACGATTATCTAATTATATTTTGTGGTTACGCGCAGATGCTAGTTTACCAAGCGATATAAACATCAAAACAATTGAAACAGTATTTAGTAGTACACCATTTGAATTTTGCTCAAATAGCTTACCAGTCTTTTTGAGCTCCCAAAATACGGCCACAGTTCAGTTCTCAGACCTTACAAGGGTGAAACTCCAAAAACGCTTCCAACACTTTTTCAACCAATTACTGTTTTTCTATGTTGAGCACTGATTATCAGAATAAATACAGAGAAGCAGACAGAAAAATCTCCAAAATGGCGTGTTCTATTGTCGTTTTGTTATCTTTCGGCTTCCAGTAGAGATAGGGGTTCACGTGATAGTTTGATAGCAGTCAAGACCTTCCCGCATAAAACATATGATCTACAATATACACATTTGGATCGATAGAGGGTGTTTAAAATGATATCTGTGAGCCATTGCGTTGATTGTGAGAAGAATGAATCGGGTTATAGTTCACACCATTGCTACTGAGACTCCTACAGTAACCTTACAAACTTTCCGAAGGCAGTTGTGAAGCTGAAAATGTAGTTCATGGAAAATGCTCTCGTATATTTACTCTACCTGAGAACGAGAATGAGGTGCGGAAATCCTCAATCTTTCCGATCAAAACTAAGTGAGCAAAACGGCTTGGAAATTTCGATCGAAATCCTACTGTAGGAGTCTCAGTGAGAATTGGAAAAGACTATAACTCAACTCGCGTCCGAGTTAGTAGGGGCATATCATGGCGGCGAATTTCCACAAGGAACCGCGAATTTCGTTAACCCTGACAGTTAACCGTTAACCATTTAACCAATTTTTACAGTCAACCATTTAACCATTTTTCTATTAACCCTTTGGTAGCCCTTTTTTCTAACGTTTTTGGGCAAAATTCGCGGTTACCAAGTGGTTAACAAAAGTGTTGACCATTTTTTTGGTTAATGGTTAACTGGCGCGGTTAACAAAAAACGCGGTTGAATAAAGAATTCGCCTATCGTGGCGCAACGATGAACGTAAAAATGAAAACCCACAACTGCCAAATTCTAAATTTACCTGAACAGCTTTCAGTAGTTCGCAATCGATATTTCATTACTATACATCACCAGAATTTTAGTTGTACTTAACTTGAGTGCGAGCTAGAGGCATAATATGCCTCTAGCTCTAGTTTTGCCACGATATTATCGTGGCGAAACGATAAACGTGAAAACTGAAAAACATTCATATAACACATCTACTCAAAGTTCATGTTCCTACTATGGGAGCCTCAACACCAATTTTGTAAACTATATCATAAAATAACCTCTATGAAGTGGAAGCGCATTCTTTAGCACTTTTCCAATCTGTCACTTTGACGTTTTTGTAGCTGTCATCTTGACAGTCACCCATTCGATAACTACTAGCTGCTACATCAGAAAACATTATAACAATGATTTACCATTATTCTTGTATTTGTATATCAGATTCTATTTAATATTTTGAACAATGTAACAATACCGATTTTTGATTGTGTCTGGGAGAGAGTTGTTCTGAATCGCCAAAAAACAACGAGTTAATATTTGTTCAGAGTTTTCGTCCGACCGCGAAATAGCAAAAAACCAGTTTGGTGAAAATATGCGAAACCTGAACCCATTCCTCTTCTCATTCAACAATTGTTTTAATATAGATATGTTTTTTCATAATTTATCCAAATTCAATCTCGATGTTGAGGTTAACGAATATCCACTTTGTTAAATACTCTTTGCATAACGAGAAAACAGAAGTTGTGAAGCATCAGAAAACGCTAATCATACTGACGCTGCTACAGTTCTTTCCATTCCCATTGAGATTTCGGTAGAAAACCAATGAAGCTTCGAATGAATATGTTTCGTAGCATTAACATGTTGTATAAAAAAGCCGCCTGTAAACTATGTTGGCACGTTGCCGAGGTGTCAGTGCAAATGATTGGGAATATATTACTTCTTCTTGAGGGAACATTGACTTTTTACCCCCCCCCCCCCCCCCACCTTTCCGAAATTGTATTGCGTTTAAGGAATTGTAGTTTGACTGTTTGACTCCCCCCCCCCCGTCCCCGGGGGGGGGGGGGTTATAATTCAATTTATCCCCTGCAATACAAAAATTTGAGAGTGGGGGTAAAAAATAAACATTTCCGGTATTGAAATTCAGCCCCCCACTCGTTGAAGCTCTACCCCCCCCCCCCCCCCCCCCGCCGACCCAGGTGGGGGGTCGAAGTTGATTTTGGACCCCCCCCCCTCTCCTAGATTTTTAGGTTTTAGCTTGGGTGTGGGGTTGAAGTGCTAGGGGGGGGGGGGCAACTAAAGTGGGGGGCGATACTTCAATTTTCCCAAAAAGGCGCCTGTAAACTCTGTTGGCACGTTGCCGAGGTGTCAGTGCAAATGATTGGGAATATATTATAGTTCACACATTTCCCAACTGGACTTGGGCAGCTTGCCAAGGGAATTTCAAGACAGTTTTTGAACCTGTTGCAATACTTCATGACAGTAGACATTTTTGTGAAGGGTTCTTCACTTCAGTCATAATTCGTACTCAGGGATACTTTCTGTAAAATATATGTTCTCTCTAATTAACATCCTTCCAAAGTTTATGGCACGCTGCCAACGAGTCCAGTTGGGAAATGTGAGCACTATAATTCTTCTTGAGGGTAAAAATGTGAAAACGAGTATATCTGAAACGTATGATGTGGATTCACGTCAACTTGTTTTTTTCAGCCACGCTGTGTATCAAATATTCATGCTTGACTTTTATTTCATTTTGTAGTGCTTTTATAATAGAAGCATTTGTTTCGTTATTAACATATTTGACCCCCCCCCCACTCATCCCAACCCTGCAGTAAAAGAGCATGATGTACCATCGTTGCACTTTCGGTTTTGCAAATCAAATACTCTTCCAGGAACCGAAAATGGTTTCTGAAAAACTTCTGGATCAGAAAGTGGCCTATGCAGAAAAAGCTCGTGAGTTTTCTGTTACATTTTTTGTTATGACTACCAGTTTGTTATTTTGGGCCAACGAGGTTGGCACAAAGTATCAATCGCAGTTTCTTCTGTACCCATCCCAAATACTCTAGAATTTGACGGCGAGTCGCCGGCGACATGGAGCGGTCGGCAGAGTGTCGCCGGCGATTATTTTTGGGTTGTTGATTGTGGATAATATATATGTTAATCAGATACGTATACTTGTCGTTTTTAGTTAGGTGACAATTTCATACATGAACAATGAAACTATGAATCTCATCTTCTCTATTCCTGGCCTCGATGAGTATATACAAAACATTTCATTTCCGTAAAATTACAAGTTCTGGTATCTGATTACTATATAGAACGTTCAGTCTGAAGGACTTGAGAATGGTCGCCGGCGACCCGCCGCCGACACTCTGCCGACCCCTCCATGTCGCCGGCGAAAAAATGGTTCACAATTGAAAAACATAAGGATAAAACTACAAACCTATTCGATGCGGCAAGCGGGTTTCATCACATCCACTGTCCGTGGTGTAGCGTTTATTAATATAACAAGTACAACTGATGGCCAAGAAATGGTTTATTCAAATATATGTGAAATAGAATGAATGACCGCAAGACAAAAGTTGGTCATACATCATTGTTACAAAACGCATATATACGGGCGCATACAAAACATATCGAAAGAACGCAGCGCGAGTAGCGCATCCCGAACCTCAGCTCAGCCCCCTTATAAGGACAGTAGGGTTGTTAATCGAGTTAAAAATTTCGAGTTTTCAAAAATTCAAGTTTTTCGAGTTCTCGAAAGTTCGAGTTTCCGAAATTTCGAGTTTCGAGTTTTTCGAGTTTCGAGTTGAACTCGAAACTCGAAGTTTCGAGTTTGTTTCGAGTTGTATTTTAACAACCCTAAAGGCTAAATAAAGGACAGAGCTCGATGAGATACACAAGATAGTTTCGCGTCTGCATTCTCTACTCGATTTCGACAGGATAGAACGGAAACCATGACGTTCAATATTATACAGAAATATGATTGTTCAAAAACACAATTCAATAAACAACAAAGAGTATTGAAATAATAGCGAGAGCCATAAAGTTTTTAAAATCAAAACTCTTGGTTCTTGAAAACTTTGGAGGTTCAATGGCATGTGCCTTTACATCATATTAAATCGAACAATAATATTATTATTATTGTTTTAATATTGTTTATACCCTATTTCAGCCCTGTTCCACCCATTTTCGCGTAGATTCCACCTGATTCTTCTTTTGATCTTTGGCTTCTTCTGCACGTGTTTCATGTATGTTCTTTCAAACTTAGTCAACAATTCATGAAAAAGTGGGGGCCCAACGACTGTGAGATTTGTCTTCCGCTGTGCGCCCCTTAGACAGCTACTCTCAAATGGAGCAGCTACTGCTACAAAAACCGATAGTATTCACTACATTTAGTTACCTTAATCATTTATGCATTAACTTTATCCTAGTTAACTTTATTTCATGTGACCTAATTCTGTTTGTTTAAATGCGAATGCAACTGGGAATCGCCATGACTTGCATGGTCAATTCCACTGCAGTTTCAATAGTAGAAGACGAAATATTCTATGACGATCTACTGTCAAATCGGACTGATTTCACCCACAAACAGGTTTGTTTGTGTTGTTCATTTGTTTTTATGTTTGCATAGCTCTTTCTTCGTTGCGAGAAGAGTTCATATAGTCCTTTTCATTCTTATGCCGGCTCATACAGTAAGAATTCCCCGTTCATGTTTGTTGTATGGTAAACATTACGGAGAACGTTTGAAATTTTTCTCAGTTCAGCTTCATGAAATTTTGCAGAAGGATATATCTGAGAGCACTTCTTCCATTGTAAACACAAATACTGATTTTAAAAATTGGTGATTTACTGTAGCAGTGAACGTAGGAATTAGATGAACTATAAGTCGCGAACTGATCTTGATCTTGTTCTTGTGAGAAAAACGGCCAATTCCACAAGGAACCCGGTATTTCGTTAACCCAACCAGGTAACCTTAACCGGGTTACCTGGTTCACCCCCTTGTCAACCACTTGTTAAACCTCTTTTACAATGTCTTTTGGGGGAAATTTAGGGTTACCAAGTAGTTAACAAAAGGGTTGACCAGGTAACCCGGTTAATGGTTAACGGCTAGGGTTAACGAAAGACCGGGTTCAATGAAGAATTGGCCAGAAAAAATACCGGATTTGTTAAAATACATTCGACTGAAACGAGTTCGGAGTGGGGGGGGGGGGGGGGCCTTTGTCGCATTCTAACAATGGTTCATAAATTAAGTGTAGGGTTGGCTAGACGGTTCATGTTTCCTGTTGCTTCTCGGTCGAAATTCATGAAATACGGTGTGTTCTACGATCAGACAACAATGATTCTTTGATCACTTCCTGAGTCTGATGTGTGCGTCACTATGTTTCAACCATTACAGAAAGTGTCCAACAATTATACAGAAAACTATGAGCAATGCGAGTTTGAATCGCAGGACGGACATCAAATTGTCACTGATTACGGGGTCAGTTGTGGCTCAGAACGATTGGCGCCAATTTTCTTCGATTGGCCAGCTACAAAAGCGAGAGAGTGTGCAGGTCAATGAGGCCGCAGACATCTGGGTCTCTCTGACCTACACACTCTCTCGCTCAGCCAATAAAGAAGTGGCTGGCCAATTGGCTGGGAATTGTCTGAGGGATATAGTGCTCACATTTGGCAGCGTGCCAAAAACTTTGGTAGATTGTTATTTAGAGAAAACATATATTTTACAGAAAGTATTCTTCAATACGAATTATAACTAAGGAGAAGAACCCTTTACATAAAGTTCTATTGTTTTGAAGAAGTATTTCAGTGTGTTAAACAACTGCCTTGAAATTTCATTGGCAAGCTGCCCAAGTCCAGTTGGAAAATGTGCGAACTATGATTATGTGCTGGCTTTATAACTTAGAAAATAACTACGAGGTATTTCGGTAGCTCAGACAGTAAGATTAAAATTCTATGATTTTACATTACAATTTCAACCATACAAACTGGAATGGAGAACTGATTCGGTTGATTTAGGTGTGGTTAGATGCAAATAAGGTATATTTTTGTTTTTTTTCGATCCAGTTGTATCTAAAGAAAGTTCGATTTTTTAACAATACAGAACTGAAGAAGACCAAGAAATACCTCAGAACGAAATAACGAGAGTTTGGAACCCAGATTGGGAGCCATACTTCCATGTGCATATGGGCAAGTGATCAACTACCAATAAGTTCGACGTCGTATTTTCACGTTTGCGTTTTATATTATTATACTATTTATGTGTCTTCATTCAAGGGTAGTTTGGTTTGGAGCCACAACGAGCAGAACATAGTGTTCAGTGGTACATTCTGGGGGGCACTGGTCGTTTGTCTACCAGCTATGGTCATTGTTCAGGTGAATGTTTCACACTTTATTTATTCATTTATTTATCTACATTCAAATAATGCGGCACTCGCTCATCTGAGAAAGACAAAGAAATATAGAGAAATAATTGAAGCCATAAAGTTTTTAATTGTTTACAGTTCCCTTTTCGTACGATGTTGTATCGGAGAGGTTTGAACATTAGTATTTGAATATATATTATTCTCGCCAACGCAAGCAATAATAGACTAGCCTAATGCAAATTTATTATACTCCCATCATCGCCAACGCAACAATAACGGCACCAGGGAAAACTCATTCAGAAATAAAACTCATTACTGGAAAACTCATTGAGAATTGAAACTCATTAACTTAGTTTTAGTCAGGAGTTCAAAAATGCCAAAAAATTTGAAAGTTGATCTTTGCTTTTCTCTACGTTCGTGTACTTAATGAGTTTTATTTCTGAATGAGTTTTTCTGATTGCCAACAATAACGAATATATGGGGGTTCACAAATGAGATTATACATCGGAGAATTGACTCTGGAACTATAACTTCTAGAATAATACGATATCAGCAGATATTATGCACTTCAAAACTTAGTTTTTAATCGTTGAATAGAAACAATAAGATATTAACAAGCGATTGCTTTAACCGATTCTAACCAATTTCATAGTTTTTGTGTAACATCGTTTCGAGGTTGCACATAATACATAAAAGATCACGGAATCGAGCAAATCTGATAAGTCGTTGCTAACGAACAACTATGACGAAAAGGACAAAACACGTTTTCAATAGTTTCATTAACTTATGATAATTTTTGGAGTATTTTTGAGCAAAACATAAAAAATAGGGTAACTTATATTAATTTTTCAGCGTCGTTCCCCGCGGTCCATTTGGCTAACTTGTTAACAAGCGATTACTTTAACCGATTCGAACAATTTTATAGTTATTGTGTAACATCGTTTCGAGGTTGCACATAATACATAAAAAGTCGCAGAGTCCAGCTTTTCTGATATGTAGTCAGTTAATTCAGCGAATTAAAAAAGTACTATGGTGGAAAAGACTAAAAACATGTTTCAAACTGTCAGGTGTCCGACCCTCTGAGAAAACCCAAAACCGTCTTGAATCAGGGTCGAAACGGTTTTGAGTAGATCTCCTACTGAGCACATTGACGTAACTATGCCACCATCCAGAAGGTTTGCAATTTGTTGAGAGTACTTTTTGTTCAAAAACCTTCAAAAAATATACTTTTAATCATTTCTCAGCGTTGTCTCCCAACACGTTTACAACGGTTCCATCTTATAGAAATTCGTAACTGAATGTTTTGAGCACCACAAGAAAAAATAAGTTAACTTCATTACTTTTTCTTTTCCAGCGTCGTTCCCCGCGACTTATCTTTCTGACAGCCATGATGATGTATATTATCTCTTCACTTTCTACTCCATTCTTGGCCGATCATTTCGGTTTCAAAGCTGTGTTTCTAAGTAGAGCCTTGATGGGACTCGGAGAGGTTGGCGAATTCATATTTTTCATACATTCGGTCAACTGCACAGTCACGTGACACATGTTAAACACAGCAGAAATTAGAAACGTGCAATCATAAAGTGCACGATTCCTCATTAGAATGCTAAGTTTGTTTTACCTGAGAATTCAATTTACTCCTAGTACAACACATTTGGTTTTTTTCTCTTTCACATGGCTCCGTTACCAGGCGGTCGTTATCATAAATTTCAGTATATTATGTTTTTATGCTGATTTACATTATTACCATTTCACGTTGTGTCGTTTCGAGTTAGTGATAATCTAAATTCAACATGTAACAATCGTCTGTGCATTGTGATATATATTTTGAAACACTTAATCAGATAAGTATTTTTACAGTTTCTAGAGCCGGTGCGAAGGGAGTGTGTCTTTGGGAAACATACGGACAGGATGTTTCCCAGTTTAACTAACGTACTGAAATGTTCCAGGGAGTGGTGATTCCCTGCATAAATGCTCTCATTTCCAATTGGTTTCCTGTGGAGGAGAGAAGTACCGCAATTGCACTATTCACAACAGGCAACCAACTAGCCGGTAAGTAGGAGTTTTCTTTGATTTTAAATTTTTTCATTCATTTACTTCACCTCACTTCATTCACTGCTTATTCTTTTATCTAATATCGAACACATCTCTTATCAAATGGTAAAAGTTATATAAGTTTTATTAGTTCAATATAATTGTGTTTGAATGAATGCGAATAATGTCAAGTTTTATAATCTAAAACTATACGGGCTTCAAACCTATTGTACTTATTGGCTACAGGTAAGTTCGGTTGTGGTTTCGCGAAACCACAACACTCAGTCTCGAGTTACTAGAAGTTGGAACAAATAGGGTGAAGACAATATAGTGATGAATATAAAAAATCAACTCTTTCACACAAAATTTAATATTTTTGGCGAAAAAGGTTGTAATTGTTGTTGTCCACCGGCATATATTTTCACAGGAGCCATAGGCAACCCGGTGGCTGCGATTATGTGTGCTTCTAAGTGGAAATGGCCAGCTATTTTCTACGCTTGTGGCGAGTTTCATATCTTGAACCATATACTGTTAGTCAATTGTACAGTCTCGTGAAACATGTTGAACACACGGAACTAAGAAACGTGCAATGACAAAGTGCACGATGCCTCATTAGAATGCTTACTTTACGTGACTATTCAATTTACTTCTAGTATAGATCTTGCCTGCATTTGTGGACAATTAATAGCTGTAGTCTGATATCTGACCTACACAGCAAAATAATAGTTCTCCGAGAGAATCGCCCGATCAAACTACAAAACAACATTCATTGCTCTTTGGATATTCATACATTCACTCGTCGTTACTTCAACTTGAAGATGATAGTGGCTTTTATTCAGAGAAAAGTTATTTGTTCGAAACACGACTATAGTCGCTGCCAACGAAAAGGCGGGAGAGTATAGTCGCTGTTTTTCCCATAAAGACAGCAGAGGGCTCGATTGATTAAGCGATGCGGGGCGAGCGGTCGTTGATTATTTGCCAACAGGCGAGAGAGTGTGTAGATCAATGATACGCAGACTGGCTGGCTTCTCGCCAAACCCCGCCCCATACCGAATCGATGGTACGATGTCCACAACGGTTTGACCAAACCTATACTGTATCATCCTTTTTTCGCTGTATACGGTCACATGTCCGCGATTCCAAACTTTGTCGATAATGTACGCTCGTAGCGCAGTGGTTAGCGTGTTGCTACTAATGGGTTGCTCGCAAGTTCGATTCTGGTGAGAAACAAAACTTTATAAATTTGGCACCGCCCATATGTCAGTCGATTTACCTTTTGTTCAGCTATTCTCGGTGGAATTTGGAGTGTTCTGTGGACGTTCGCTTCATCTGACGATCCTTCAGAATGTAAATTCATGACACACAGAGAACGAGAGTATTTGGCAGAAAAAGTGGTCACCACACACAGAAAAACACAGGTTCGTCTTCATAATAATCTTTCTTTTACGGCAACTATTCAAGCCGTCTATCACTTTATTCATAGAATCACACATTTTACATAATACACCGTAGAAAGACTGTCCGTAAGGGGGGGGGGGGGGGGGGTGGAGATAGCCATGAAGATACCGCGCCGAGTGGGATCGAACCCTGGCCTGTGGCGCGACAGCCGAACGCTAACCACTTGACCACTCGGTCCTTTGTAGGGCGAGACCGAATATTTGATGTAGTTTGATCTCAATGTACTTCATGACGAACTTTGACAGAAAACGACGGGACCAAGCTACAAAAACAGCGGGATAGAGCGACAAATACCGTATATACCAAATACAAATACCATGTCTTCAATTCCGAAGATTGTAAGATATGACTCTTGTAGCGTAGTGGTTGGCACCCAGCTACGAATTTTTCGCTCATAAGTTCGATTCCGGCAAGAGACGAAAATTTATAAATTTGCCATACCCTATAGGTTTGCCTTTTTTATGTTTGTCAAGTTTCACTATACATTCTCCCTTCTCTTGAGTTTCTTTGTTTTTGTGAATACCAAATAATTTAGAGCCATGTGATCGGTAATTTTTTCAATAACTTGTCAAGAAAAAATAGAAGTATGTTTTATTCCAGAAAAAACGAAACATTCCCTACAAGAGAGTGCTGACCTCTCTACCTTTTTTGGCTCAATTCCAAAGTGGAATGGTCATACACATCATTATCGCTTTTCTCCATATATATTTGGCCACATATCTGAAAGACGTGTTGCGCCTGGGAGTAGTTGCGGTAAGTGTTTCACGAACTATTTATATAGGAGACAGAACTCGGAGACACGATAAATTGTTGTAATGTGGTTCGAGCACACAAACATACAAGTACAGTCATGCGAAATTGAAAGTCATTAAAATAAAAGTCATTTAAATCGAGATTTAAAAAGAGAAGAAAATAACGAATGGTCTAGAAGTAGTAGCGGTGAGTGTTTCATGAATAGTATATATACGGAACGGTAAAAAGGGTAACTTGGTTTGATCCAAATTCAAAAACACAAAAAACTTGAATTAAAAAGATTTCAGTTGACAATGTGTAACTGCCTCGACGTTTGCAAACGGGGACAACATGAAATATCTTACACCAAGTTTTGCGATTTGTCTACACTTTTGCCAGGGATAAAAAATAGTGATGAACGTATTTTCTTCGAGCTTATCGAAATTTCGTCAGTTTATTTATTGAACGAGTAGTTGTGAACACAGATATCAAATAGGGATGTTGTAAGTTCGATTCGTACCGGAATGTGTATTTAGGTGTAGGTTTTTTGAATAAAATGGGGTGAACTCTATATGTAACCGGGGTTTCTGGCGTTTTTGGTAACCAATTTTTAGGTTACCTCAATAGGTAACCGGTTGGTAATATGATATGGGTTTTTACCTACAGTTCGGACGGTAACCTGTGAGTCAACCTGAAAAAAGGTAACAAAAAAAACACGGTTATAGAGTTGGCCATAACATGATTGTTTCAGAACGGAGCATTTATTGCCATTCCAAATATTTTCACTTTTCTCTTTCAAGTTGGTTGGGGAATGTCTATGGATAAACTGAAGGGAAATAACATTATATCGCCAACGACTGCTGTGAAAATATCCCAGTCTTGTGGTAGGCTCACTTCAATGTTTCACTCTCTAAACATATTCCATAGAGAACAGGCATATTCGATGTTCTCAAACATGTGAACAACAAATGTTTCTCAAAGTCAGAATAGATCAAAATTGAAATCTATTATATTCAGAAAAAGGGTTGAAACGATAATCGATAGGAATGTTTTAAAAAAAAGCTCAACGATAAATTATACGGACAATTTACAAACAGGAAACCGTAGTAAGTTCACTGCTTTACTACATGGAAGCAGTATAAGAGAAGAAATAGGTTAATAGTTTGTATAGAACAAGATTACTAAATTGCTGGGTACACTGTATTCTGTAAAGACTATTTGAGTATTACCTGCACACCACCCTGACTTATAGTCAAAATTGTTTCTTTATTGTTAGAACCTAAATCATTGAATAGCTTTCTGGACGAAAATTATGTCAAGTGGACACGTTGTACACAGAACATGCGGATTTAATCAAGTCTGTAAGTTGGGAACCATGACTCTGACTCACTATTTTCAACTCTCGTCCCTATTTTAACACAGTTCAATGTTTCAGCCAATCTTGGCCTGGGTGTCGGTCTGCTTTCGCTTGCCTTTTTCGTCGACTGTTCGACACCTGGGTTGGCTCTCGTCGTATTCTGCATAATGTGAGATATTTTCCTCTGTGCTTTCTGTGGATATGTAGTTTGATCTTTCATACACGTCCATTGTTTCGAACTACAACTAAATCATTTGTTGCACAGTACATTATTTGAAACACATGTTAATGACCCGTCTTTTCACTGAAGTGAGACGTCGAACTCAAATCACTTCCGGAACATTTTCAGTAATATTCATGAGGGGTCTTCATGAAGTACATGTTAGTATAAGGTGTTGTTACTAAACTCCAATGTTTTGCGACGTATTGATTGATTGATTGATTGATTTACATGCAAGCATGTGAGATACATAGAGAGAACGAAAAATGAATAAAAACCAACTGAATTTGAGCAATATGAAAACACGAATCGAAACATGGTGAACAGTAAGGTGAACATTGAATGAGCATATATATGACTACAGTACAACGATCGACACTTCAATGGGGTTTTGACTAATAAACATAGTAAGGTCAGTTACAAGTGCTTTTCCGAAAAATATTTCTTGCCGCCGCAAGAGAACTCGGAATATTTTTGTTCTTGCATAAAGTACATGTTAGTATAAGGTGTTGTTACTAAACTCCAATGTTTTTGCGACGTATATATAAATGATCGGTGAAAATGAAGCGCACTCACGATGTGGAATGCGTTTTTACTATTATGTTTGAGCCAAATATAATGTAAATATAATATACTTTCAAGATTCCATATTTGCCAATGTTTAGTCATATTAAGTTAGGGTGTTTGTAATTTTCGTGAAGATGAACTTCACACTGTAATACAAAGCAGGTTTGGTCATTGTTTTATTTATATACTACATGTATAAAATATAAATACCCTATTTAGGTATGCGATGATGAGTACATTCACAAGTGGGGTCTACACCTCTCTGCTATCTCTGGCGCCTCCCTTCACAGCCACTCTCTCGTCCATTTCTATGTTCGGAAATCTGCTGGGAAGACTGTCCACCCCGTTTATAGTGGGGATGCTGAAACACTCGGTTGGTTTATAGTTTCCATGAAATATTATTGGAAACGTTTAATGGAAATATATCGGTTTTGAAATGATTTTAAAATAGTATTTCGATCAACAAAGACATCATTTGATAACCAACTGCGGGGGAAGTACACGTTGAGCAGGTGAGATAGTATGAGTCAAACATACGTAGATGCCCCATATTTAAACTGATGTTGTAGATTCAAACCTACAGTGTTGACAAGATTTTCATGCTTCCTAAATATTTTTTTCTGTATTTAGGGAACGGAGGCCGAGTGGCGTACTATTTTCTGTCTTTTCGCTTCATTTTCTCTCATCTCTGGACTGATTTCGTCGTATTTGCATCAGGTATCTACATTTGTTCTTGATACCTTGAAGCAGGACGATTGTGTGGACCAATCCCGTGTCAACGGTCCTTTAAACTGCAATTGGAAAATGTATTGCAGTTCAAAGGACTGAAGCATTGCACCACATAATCGTCTTTCGTTAATTAATGGTGCAATTTACCACGGAACAGAAACGAAAAAATGCTGTTTTCAAGTAGTTTAAAATGCCTGGAGGAAAAAACTTTAGTAAACAAATTCATTCGAGAAAAAAAAGTTTGATACTTATGAGCCATTTAGAATCGGAATCGGAAAGTTTGCGTTCACAGTGAAAGTTATACAAGAACTTTTGAAAAAAAATTGTTTTAATGTTTTTTTTGAATAATTCATTCCGCGGTGTATACTCTGTATACTGATCTCTTACACGCTGTACGTGGGTCTGTTAGATGTTGTGAACATAGAAACCGAAGAGAATCAAACGAAATTACTTTTCCACCGTCCTAGAGCTATATAAAGTCCATGTTTCATGTTCCTAATAAATACTGACCATTGTTCAGGTGAGGTGCAGGAATGGGGCAGAGAGGTCTCGGAAAGTGAGGATGGTCTCGTCGAAATGCGAGGAGAGAAAACGGACAGGGATTGAATATAACTACATGAACATAATGATAATAATGATAGTACATATTTAATTGAGTGTATTTATTAAAACATACATACCTCTGTCAGTAGGACTTTTGGATGTTATAGGCTTGTGCCGTACTTATTCACGTTAGTATACTCTGAAAACTGCTGTCGATAACGACACCTAACTTTCCAGACTTGAAACCGTTTTTAAGGTATAAATAGAAACATACATTGGAACCTTTCAAAAAAGAACGGATGGTAGGTTTGAAAACTTGTCAACGATCTTTGAAGAAACGCCGACTCGTCTGAAATATACTTCACCGACATACGTGAAAAGTCATGGGCCTGTCAGGTTCGTTTCGTAGCCGAAATCACTATATTAGAGCCTAATAGGGACGCGTAGAGTGACATTTTTGGTCTAATATACTAAATTTAGTTCATTTTCCTGGCTCACCCTAGCGTACTTCTAGAAAAAAAGAAGAACATTTAGAGAAGTGCAACACAATTGCACTAAACATGATAAACGCGTGGTTGATATCAGATTCGCGACCCTTTTAGGGCCTTTTGGGCCCGCGCTAACTCGATCACCCAAAATCTTCCTTTCAGGGCCCAAAAGCCCCTTGATCTTTCATCTGAGAAAGAACTTTCACAGAATACATTCATCCAGCAATTCCGTAATCTAGTTCTATACTAACTTATGATCAATTGTTCACTTATACTGCATCCATGTAGTAAAAAAGTGAACTTACTACGGCTCCTTGTTTGTATATAGTGCTCATGTCAGATGTGTAACTCATGGTTGATCATTTTATCAGAACATTACTAATGTTTATCAAACTGTTTAATGAATACAAGATAATTCAGTTTAGATCACTCCTTACTTTTTGAACCTTAGGGTTTCAATTGTTCGTGCAACGGCTATTGCGTTCTCCTCTGAATATCATTTGAGAGTGAAACATTGAAGTGAACATGAAACATTTAGCACACGACTAGTAGAACTCACAGCAGTCCTTGGCGATATAATGTTATTTCCCTCCAGTTTAGAGAGAAAACGAACACGAATT
>OZ038436.1:4799245-4883548 GCA_964036275.1 Litoditis marina
AATCATAGTTTAGCTATCGTTTCAATCAAACATACCTTGGAATACGTTATGCCTAACCTTTTTTATCAATAAAACTATAAACTTACTCAAACTCCGAAAATCCGAGCATCAAAATTCCGAGAAGAGTTGAGAAGGCGCCATGGATAACGGGGACAAACACACGGTCGACAGCAGACGAGGTTCGCTCCGGTCTGCAAAATGTGAAACATTTGGATGCGGAAACGGACAAATTTAAATCATTTCAAAGTTCAATCTCACAAAGCAACAAATACTCAAATTCTACTTCACTCGGATGTTCCACCTATTTTATAGGCTATCGTCTACTACTCCCATTACGTTCGTTTTGATGCTATCACGATCTACTGCACTCGAATGTTTCACCCAGTTGTATATATAGCCACCCACCTTGTTCCCAACGACGTGAGATAAGCGAGAACCACGTGAGCCGTGAATTCAACCCCAATTCCGACAGCCGTGATCAAAGTGACAGCAGAGACGGGATTCATCTTGATACCAGCCCAGCCGAGGAATCCGGCCAGCTCTATTGTCATGGCTGGAATGGATACACTGTCAAAGTTAAATTACTCGAATGTTTCAAGACCTAATAATAAGTAATTTTACAATGACCAAACACTCATTTAGTTTGACAAAAACCCCAAAACAAAACTTGTAGTCAGGTAAGGTAACTGTTACTATGTGACAACTAATTGATCACATCTGAGAACCAACATAAGAATTGAACCGTTCGAGGGTGCACCTGCACCCAGGCGGCCGGAGAGGCCTCCCCGGGGCTTGCCCTTCTCCCCTTAGTCGTTATGGAACGGAACTAATTAAAAAAATGAGAAACATAAGAAAAATTCGACAAAAAAACTAACCAACAAGAATGACGAGAACAGTAGCGGCGGCCCATGGATTGAACAGCAGCACCGAGATGACCACAAACACCGCGAGGGCAATTATGGCAATCGCCTGGAGGAAAAAGGGATTAGACACAATTCAATCTAGATATCATCCAAATGTATCCGAATCGAATCCAAGATCCAAGTCAAATCCACTCAACTTTTTCCAAAAATTTTCTGAAAAAAACCTACTATTCAGACCATTTATTGGTAACAAACCCATACTACAAGGGAAATGAGTTTCTTGCTGAACCCAACAAAACGTGAACATACTTTGATGACAATCTGATGAATTCAACAAACCTGCAGCAGATTCCCAGTCAAATGCAGGTATTGTTCCCAGAAGGTGAACGCAATTCCACTGGGGAAATTCGGGAGACCCTGCTCGGTGAACTTGTCACACACAGATCGAATGTCCTTGATCATATCGATTATGATGGGCGTATCGGTCAACCCAGTCAGATAGAAGGGAATCTGGGAATAGGCCAAGGGCTCTGCCGGGGGAATCAGGGTACCATTCGGGTCTAGGGACCACTTGGGGGGCGCCGGATAGAATGAGGCCTGCGACACGTAGTACCTGCAAATTGAAGGATTCAAAGAAGATCAGGAAAAGATCTGATTTTAAATGACTTCAAACATTACTAATAAAAGATCAAACTAAATAAAGTCAAGTTAACCAGAATCAACTGTCAGAAAAAGAAAAACTATAATGCTACACTAATCTTATAATTTAAAGGTCCAGAGTGCATAAAAAAGTACAAATGATAAACACCGAATAAAACGTACATCATGTTCTCTTGGTTGAACCAGGCTGTCATATAGTTCTGGAATCCATCATAGTTGATTGTTCCACTTTTATCCACCAAGCGAACTTTTCCAACCTGCAAAAAAAAAAACAGAAATTGCTTGACCTGAACAGATTGCGCAGTTCTCATCGCTGAAACAAACTTATCAACTCGAACACCAAAGAAAACCACAAGAAAATGTCTCCCTTCCCAACAAAACAACACTAGAACGTAAAGAAATGCCAATTACAATAGTTCAAAAGGAAGAAACAGAAATACACCAGTAAAATTGGAAGAAAAGCCACAAAAAACACAAAACAATGTTACTGTCTTGTCAATAACAGGCGAATTTGCTTGTTTTATGTTAATTTTCACGTATATCGACCCGAAAAATTTACTATTTGTGGAAGCCACACCTTGCTTTTATATGATTGTTGAAACATTCGACTCACCCTTCCCTTGCACTCGTATGTCATTCCGTGACTGCATATCATCTGGTATGCAATGCGGGCATCGTCAGAGATGTTTCCCACCAAGTTGCCAGTGTCAATGTCGATCCTGAACAAACAGCAATATAGTCACAGAAAACTAAATTCTTATCCCCATCCCAACATCTAATGAGGTCATCATACTAGTACATATAAAACACTCCATCTTTCTCTGTTATGCAAATTGTTTTTTTTCATTAAGGAAATTACCTGAAAATGAAAACCGTTCATTCCCGACCTCTAATTAAATCATAATATTAGTACACAACACTACTTATACAACTTTTTTGTCTCTCACATCCCTTTTTCACAGAGAAAAGTTACAATTGGACTGAATAAAGAACTGACAATCCGTTGTCGAGGGCCGCATCGTACTGTTTCTGTACACTGATCAGCCAATCTCTCATCATTTGCAGCCAATACTTCTCCGATGGTTCTTCCGTCCTCGTCTTGATCACAAACTTCGACGAGGCTGCAAAAGAGACAAGTAATAGGGAACGAGAATATACTCTGTTTCACCAATCGATGTCCTTCTACAGTAATCCATCGAATATTCAGAAAGAGTTTTCTGATGAACAATTCATTATTTTGGTTTCAAACTTATTGAATTTGTAGTAGTTAATGTGCAGAAGACAATATCAAAATTTCAAGAAAATCTAAAAACGCCAATATACCAAACTTTAACCTTGAAGTTTGAGAAGATTACTGTAGAGGGTTATAAGTGGGTGAAACGAACTATAACAAGGCTGGAAACTATTATCTTATGGTTGAAAGCTCAAAAATCCACATTCTACAATCAAACAAAACCAAACTGGCTGATTTATGGTAAACAAGCAAAGGTGAAAAATATGTCAATATGTGCAAACGGACAACTTTTGATTGGAAAGAAAACCAAAGAACAATGTAAGTCACAAATCAATACTTCTTGATTTCGACTCGCCTCACCACCTTACTCAAGTATGGTAAAGGTGAAAGGTTATGTGTGCATTAAGTGCAAACTCACAAATGGCCCTCCGATAGTTCTCAATCTGATGTTGTTGTCTGGCGTAGTCGATGTTCGGACCCTTGATCACAGCGAACATTGGATAGAAACTGAATACAACCATTTAGAGAGAATTCAACAATGACATTCATACCCCAGTAAACTTGTCCGCATAGTCACAAAAAATCAGGAAACGGGCCAATTTTTCGCCGAAAACAATAAAATCGGTCTAGGGGGGGGGGGGGGGGGAGGGCTATAGTAATGTAAACCAACCTGAAGTACTTGTCCCTAGCCTGCAGGAACTTTGCGGGAGCCGTGTGTTCGGGGAGAACATCGGACAGTTCCAGTCCAATGGAGGCCCGTTGCATTCCCAGAACAGACAGGAACAGCAAAAGACACGATGAGATGCCCACGAAAATCTACAAAACATAATCTATACACAAACTGACATTGGTGGGAAGAGAAGAAAGTATTCTCATGAAAAACATGAACAATCTTATGCCTATCCATATAACATAGCGGAAATCTATAAACAAACTGGTATTAAAAAAGCAGTCTGGTCAAAGTTGTTCAAATCCTCATGCTTACTGCACACACCGAAACCAAAACACTACACGTCACCACGTTTCCCTACAAAAATTTGATAAGCAACTGTGAAATGCACCCAAATGAGCAAAGACGGGCAAATGTTTCAGCTCATCTATAAATAGCCCCACGTACCCTGAATGACTTCTGGTTCAACAGCGGAATGTAGAATGTGCGGATGAAGTGGTGTAGAATAGAAGAAGTCTCCGTCGGCTCCTCTTCCATTTCCTTGTAGATCATCGGAATGTCGCGGCACGAAGATGTATCTCCGACGGTACGTTTCTGCTGCAAATAACACAAGAGTTTATAAGATTTCATACAAAGATCATCAAATAACGGTCCAAAGCAGGCAAAAGCTGCATTTCGATTTCGATCGGCAAACTCAAGTTCATAGTCCACTCCGACACGAAACTCTATACTTCAACTCCTATTTGAAAGGTTGACAAACTTTCAAAACATTCTAGGGTCGTTAATCGAGTTCAAAATTACGAGCTTTCGAGTTTTGGAAAATTTCGAGTTTTTTCGAGTTCGACTTCCACAACCCTAATTCAACTGTCGCACGCACTACCGAAATCATATGAAAGTGTTCTCTACTCTACAAAATGACAAAACAAGATACAAACCTGTACATGTGGCTTGGTGATCATGGAATAGGTTTCCTCTCGCGTGTCCCCATACAAACAGCACAAAACGTCACGACGGCCCGCCTTGCGACGACGCAAATCAATCGATATTATCGCCTGCAAATGAAGAAATCAATAGACGGAAGACAAAAAGAAGAGAACAAATGTTGGGACAGTTTAAAACTTCACGCTCATCTTCAAACAGACACAGGTAGAGCAAAACACCTGAACATCAAAACATGACGAAGAACACCTACCAGTAAAGCATTAAATCATACACCGCCAAGGTCCCTCATAAAAGGGGGTGTCGCGAACAAATCCTTGTTAAAAGTAGGGATCGCGAGCTGTTAACTAACGAGTTTTATACAAAATCACCTATAATCTCACGGAAAAGAGTTGAATATCGCCGTTTGGGGGGGGGGGGGGGGGAACACGGAGGGGTCGCGAAAGGTTTGAAGGATTAAGAGGCCCTTGGCGGCGTATGAAATAAGAAATCGTTGCAAATGATATACAAATGATAATATTGGATAAACTCACCGGATAAATGGTGAGAATAGCAATAAAGTTGAATGTGAGTAGAATGGAGCTTTGAGCACAGAACGAGCGAAGAGCCGGAATAGGAAGCATTGTACCTGGAAAAGGATTCGAATAAGGCAAAAACAGACAATTGACAGTCTTATTCCCATATGCAACCTTTCCACATAACCAACAAATCTATAAAAAATGTTATTAAATTACTACAGTCGATGTCACCGATCATTAAAATTTTTTAAATTCTACATTTTGGCTTTTCTGCCAAAATGGCTATGATGAACACCGCCTCGTAATGAAGCAACGTGAATAAATAAAATTAAATACGGTACGTTTCTCAAAGAAATTCTCAAATTCAACCGAAAACGACAAAACGAACCAGCAAGGAAGGAGAGAATGTTGTTGATCGACGTGCACAGGAGACTCATTCCCGTCTCTCGCATCAGGATTCCCATCTCGTGTTTCCCAGTCATCCTCACCACATCGTGGTAGTTGTGCAACAACATGAACATGTTGTCGACACCGATTCCGAGGGTCAGGAACGGCACGATCTGAAACATACACAGCAATTAGATCCAGCTCGGCGAATTGTGGAAATTTAATCAGGTTCTTGTACTTGTAAATAAAAGGTTAATGTGTGAGTAAGACAGTGAGGTACGACAATATATTTTAGAACCAGATGGTGATTAGAAAACATGAAACTCAGCTAATCCTGTTTCCAACAAAAACTTTTTTTATAGGTCGAAAGCTACTTTTTTCCTGCCACTTGAACCATGATCAATGCTTCTGATGTATAGAAAAATAATAATGAACAAGCAAACTGCTGCTTTGAATGTTGCTACTTGTAGAAATGTACTTTAAAAAGCACATAATTACACAATAGTTGTAGTTTAATGAACCAACCTGAGTGGTAGCAGCGTTGAATTCGATGCCAAACCAGGTGGCCAGTCCGAGTCCGGAAACGGAGGCATAAGTGACGGTGAGAACCCCGGCTAACGCTAATCCCATACAGGATTCAGAGGCCGGCAGACAACGCTCTCGCTTCATTTGGGTGAACATCGCGTAGGCCAACTGAAGTACATGGGGGTTAGAAAAGTTATCCATACAATCACGAAACGCAGTGGAAAACATTGAATCATTGTCAGATTATATAAACAGAAAAAATTTCACAAAAATATAAAGAGAAACCAATGTTTTTACATACAAAACGTTGTGGGGTGATCATATATTCGGGAAAACAAAGCTAGTCACAGCTTTGACCGAGAAAAACTGCAACTGAATTTTTTTTCGATCATTTGAAACTGAGAAAACATGGAAAAGCACGTACCATCAACCCGTATCCGATGAATATGATGGTGTAGTTGAACTGGCAATAGTCCTTTAACATATCCGCGATAGAAGTCGATGCCAACGGGTGGATTGTACGTCGAATCTCGCCCTGCAAACGAATAATCTAGAAACAATCTAGAGAAAACAGTAAACAAGCAACAACTGTTCTAATTGCTGAAAATAACTTAGAACAGAAACACATTTACTCACAAGAATATGCACAATGTCTAAACAAAGAACCACAAGCCGCTCATTGATATAGTGAAATCTTCCTATACTTCCATAGCCCAATCCATGCATTTTCTATACTATGCGCCCCCCACCTGCTCGTCCTTGTTGTACTTGTGTTCGTACATTCGATTGGTGAAGTTTCGCTGCCAGGTGGTGATGATCTCCTCTGCCATCTTGTCGTTCCAATCATGGAGGTCCCGGGCCGTCTTGAACGACTTCTTCTCCTCTTCTGTCATGTTGATCTGCAATTGGATAAAGCGTATTTACTGTTCCCTAGATTTATCATGGTAAACATCACAAATTGCCAGCTTAGTGCATCTTAACAAAAGGTCAGACAAACAAAAAGAGTGTAAAGGTAGACTACACTATCATGTTTTCAATATCAAACTGAACACTTTTACAACAAAATATTATAGAACGAAAAAAGCTTGGAGAAAAAGTTGGTTCTATTCTATAGTTTGTTTCACCCACTCATAACCCTCTACAGTAATATGCTGAACCTTCTGGCCCAAAGTTTGGAATGTTGGCGTTTTTGGATTCGCACCAAATTGTGGTAGTGTGTTAAGCACCTTCACTACTACAAAGTCTGAAAGTTTTAAACCATAACAATTGATTATTCATTAGAAAAAACCTCAATAATGTTCGACGGATTACTGTAGAAGGACATCGATTAGTGAAATAGAGTATACGTACATGAGGCATGACTATTGCAAACACTACCCTTACAATTTCATCTCGAAAAAAGGCGAATTCCCCTAAATACCCAACAAAAAACCCGTACCCTGTTCTTGAAGCGGATGTAAACATCCTCGGGACTGGCAACAAGAAATACACTTTGGAGGGCGTCGGCAAAGTTCAAGGGAGCTCCCACTGATGGCCTGCGGGCACCTGCAATCATACAGTCATGAGAACATTCAATTAGGTTATTGCACCAGTTCAACATTTCCTTCAACATTCATTCAAGAAGTTAGAACACTGAGAACGATGTGAAACGAAAACTCAAATTTGTATTCATGAAATTGCAAAACTGATTTTTCACGCTGAGTACGTAGTGTGCTGCTGTGCTCCCAGCCAAACTTTACTGTTGTAATAAATATAAAATAGGAAATGATGACCACGAACCTCCGAGAATCATATCCACCGGCCAATGCAGAACTTCCGAGGCAAAACCGGGACAACCGCCACCCATTACTGAACCGAAATCCGGGAAACGAGGCAGTTCCGACTGGAGAAAATAGATCGTATTAGTATACTGTGATTTGTGATTTGCTATGCACTGTGCTCGATGTTACCCAGAGCCAAACCACTTACTCTAACTGATTACACACTTACATACGGTATATAGAATCACAATAACAAGATTTATAAACAAGACTACGCCGATTGTGTTATTGGCGGTCATTATCTGTCAGTTGTCCTTTCGCATCAATTTGAATCCAACTATTAATCCTTGTATTACATACACTAAACTGGTGTGACATATAAGCAGTGAGTGTTACATTCGACCGCGCTAAGATTGGTCTAATATTCACAATTCTATTCGAAATGAACTTAACATCAGAATAGTAACATTTTCGGAACTGCGACAGATTTCTATTAACAAAATTAATAAAAACACAAATAAAACAACAAAAGGAAAACAACGAACCTCCTTGAGAAATTCGCCCAGTCGATCTTTGTTGGCAGACATCCAATTCATCATTCCACTCCGTTTTCCCGCGCATTTCTTCTCTGTAAACAAAAACAAACAGTAAAAATATAATTATGAGTTGAGAGAATTACGATCCCGTAACCATGATAACTTGATAATTCTACGCATGAACACTTGACCAGATTGAACAAACCAAAACGTATAAAATCAAAATTTCTCACACAAATACACCACTCACTCTGTTCTTTAGCCAGTTTCTCAGCCACCTTGACAGGGTCTTCTGTGGTTGTGGTGGGGGCCGAAGTGGTGGTTCCGGCGGGAGTGGCGGTAGTCGGAAGAGAAGAAAGAGACTCGATGGGAACGGCTGGGTGCATCTCCATAGAAGGGTCAGATGAAACGTCACGACGCTTTCGCTTTCCCCAGGAGTCTGACATAGACAAACAAAGTGAAACCACCGAGAAAGAAAACTTACTAGTAAAACACATACAACTACTATAGTTGAATCATTAATTAGGTTATTTATTTGAACAAAATATATTGTGTCACTAGGACGTTTTGGGTGTTTTAGTTAACTCTTCGTTCCGACGTTTCGTCTTGAATCAGGGTCGAAACGATTTTTGAGTACATCTTTTACTGAGCACATTCATACAACTATAGTTGAAGCCGCCATGTTCCGCTGTCTATGAGCCTCGGCATCAAACGTAGACGTAGGGCGACTTTGTTGCATTTGAACACTGAATCACCCGTTTTTCTTCAAAAACGAGCGTTTGAACTGACCCAGTTTCAGAAAAGTTCACCTTTACTGGTGGAAATCTCACTTTTCACCCATTTTCATAGTATATTCACCCAGGTAAAACACCTGATTTCCAAAAAATTTCTGTTGACAATATAGTCGCCCCACATATGCTCGGCATGTTGTAATATATTGTTGGGTTTCTTTTTTCTGAACCGTACTCGAGGCGGTATTGATACATTATTTGAGTGGCCACGTTTCGGCGGATTCGATTTCATTTATATCTACCACCGAACATTATTTTGATTCGAAAACATGGAACTAATGTACGATTTTTCCCAACTAAAACCATCAATTATCTTCAAAAAGACAGGAAACCAACCCTACACCCGTACACCAGCAAGGTTGTCCGAATAGTCAGAAAAATTCGAAAAATTTCGCCTACTTTTTCGCCGAAAATAAGAAAATCGGTCACCTTTGATGGAAAATTCTGAATTTTCACGTGTTCACATCTGAAAACGGCTTACTTTTTGTCGCTCAGACCATACTGGTGTATGCCTACACCAGTAAGGTCCAACTAGTGGACAAAAAGCAGTCCGTTTTCGAATTCAAACACGTAAAATAGACAAATTTTCCAGTCGGTTTTCTGACTATTCGGAATCGGAACACTCTACCGGCGTAGAAAGACAGGAAACAAACCATAGGTGAAATACCCCCTCATTATGATATTGAATGATGCTCACTTTTACCCGATTCCGATTGTGCTACGATCACTTTTTTGGATGAATGTTGAAGATTCTAGGCAAAACAACTATTAATTTGTGTTTTCGAGGCTGCAAATACTCACTTTTGGGGCTGCTCATGCTCACTTTTTTTCGTCCTGGTTCGGAAATATTTTACGTATGAAACGAACCGAAAATGCTCCACAGGTCGGCGCCCTCCTCGTCCTCCAAATCGTCACGGGTTTCCGTGTAATCGACATCGATTCCCTCCCTCTTAGTGAACTCCACAAATCGGTCCATAAAGGGACAGACATCGAAGTAGTTGGGGGACTTCTCGGGACATTCCGGGTCCAATGGGTTCATGCAGGGACGGTCCAGATAGCCGTGGCCGATACCAGCCTACAATCAATACATATATTTATATTTAAAGTAGGACGATTATGTGGTCCAATGCCAACGCTTCATCCTTTAAACTGCAATACATTTTGAAATTGCAGTTTAAAGGACCGTTGACACGGGGTTGGTTCACATAATCGTTCTGCTTTAATATGACAAATTACATACTCAAATAACGAATGAAATGGAATCATATAAAGTGAGACGCGACAGTACCGTCTTGAATAGTATTCAAATAGGTTGAACTACATTTAACTACTCTAACAAGAGTGGATATTTATCTGTGTCTCAGAGAATTAGTACTTAGCTGGCCTGTTAGCCAAGACTTCAATTTAAAACCAACGCACTCTCTCAAAGAACGAATAATGGGCGCCAAGCGAGAAACTCCGATGAATTTCATCTACGACGTCCATTGGATCGAAATTCGTCCATTTGATGTGTTTCGACTCGGGCAGAGATTTCAGGAAGTTTCCAATGAAACCAACGTCCCTAAAAGGCATACTGAATCAGCTTTAAAGGACTGCTTCACCTGATTACAGAGGTCACCAGAAGTTGCACGCGTGCAACATTTTTAGGGGGGGGGGGGTCGTAAAGGCCCTAACAGGGCCGAAAATTCAGATAATTATGGTGATTTTCGCCAAATTTCATGAAATTATCCTAAGTTTGACGAATAATTTCGTATTTTTCGGTCGATTTCTAATTTAAGGAGGAGGGGTCGTACCGGCGGTAGGGTCGGTCAACGTTTTGGTCACCCCCTGCCTGATTAACATATATTTTTTGTTATTAGACGAGTAACACTGACTGAATACGCCTCCAGAAAGAAAAGAATTACAAAGCATATTGATACAACTGTTGGTACCCACAACCTCCTTGTAACCAGCAAATCAGCTACTGGTTTATGCTCTAATATTTATTGTACAACAAAGGGTATTTGAATGCGGTGGAACGTTACTATATCAGTAACGACTCAGAAACATTAGCGGCGGCTACAAAAACGAGACAGCATGTAGGCGCAGATCAATGTGGCCGCATACTGGAGAGTCTGCGTCTCTTTGACCCACGCACTCTCTCATCAAGACCTCTATAACATAGGAAACTGACGATTTAGCGACAGTCGGCCATGGCCCGAGGGCCTTTCCTCCCTCCCAAAAGCAGTCGATTGGAGTGATCCAAATACAGGGGACAATCCTCTCAATGATGTGCTCGAACTGTTTGGCGACCGCGTCGTCTCCGAGCGGCGGCGCCGGCTTGAAACAAATGTCGCTCAGCGTCCAGTTGCTAAACAATATTATATTAAAAATATACAAAATGAGCTGCCACGTGTAATTTTCAATAATATACTAACGATATAGTTAAACTTTCAATAGTTGCCTATTTAGTAATTAGTGTATGAAGCACACTATCTATGAACTACCAGTTTCAAGTTGTTGAAGTTCAAAAACTGACATAACGTAGTAACGCCCTGTATAATCGTTTACGGACAACTCGTCCCCGCGTTGCGTGCGACAACTCGTCCCCGAAGATGCGACAACTCGTCCCCAGCTCAAAAAATGCTCAAATTAGCTTGAAACTTACAAATTAAAATAGTGAATGGATTAAATTTTATACCAAAGGCTGTAGGCAACCTTGGAGATAAGAAAGAATTGAAAATAACCAATATAAATCATACTATATGCTACAATTATCACAATTTTCATAAACTTGTCGTTTTCTCTCAAATAAGTGACGCCTTACTCAATTTTTCGAATGTATTTATAGTCAATTTGTATTCAATATGAAGTAGGAAACTTTACAAAGTGTAATTTCACTTTGAAACTTCGTGTTTAGCTTGTTTTGTGATAAAACATTGGGGACGAGTTGTCGCATGATGGGGGACGAGTTGTCGCACACGCGACGCGCGGGGACGAGTTGTCGCGGAATCTGTATAATTAACCTTTCCAATGGTGACCCTTGAACCCGCGTCAACCCCTAATGGCATCCCTATTCCCAATCGCACTCAATTAGCAAATGAGCCAGCCAGGTGCTCGCAATCAAATGACACATTAACCTCTCAATTATCCCCCCACCTTACCACCTCAAAACCATGAATAAACAAGTAGGTAACACGCTCATAAACAATCCCCCACTGTGTATGCTAAAAAGACCAATCAACGGAACGCAGCTCTCAATCTAAATTTCATTTTTACAAAACTACAGTAAAAACGTAGCCATTCAGATAACTCAGAATCTAAATTTCAAGGGCACAGATATACGTTGTCTACTCATTTGTTAAAACGCAACAAAACGAAAACTGGCTCAATGTTTCGTCCCTTCTATAAATATTTTCAATCAGACATTGCAGTGCATGAGCACATCTCCCCCTAGTCATATGCCACGTCAGGTTGGCTAAATAAACAGATTATGTCATAGCAAAAGAAGAGGGGAAAAGGAACCTCCCCATATCACATGATTCTCAGTTTACAAGCGAAATCACCGGCAACGATAACAGTTTATGGGGGCACAAATCACGTGGGAAAAGAAGTGCAAACATTGGCTATCAAATCAGGTCTGGGAAATATGCGCGAAAAAAAATCATTCTACCATCTACCTCAATACTTAAAAAATACCTTCTCGAACAACATGACTGGGAATTACTCGAAAACTATAGCAGAAAACTACATAACCAACTGCGAGCCACCTGTTATGAGTAGAGCACTTTTAGTCTCACCAATAACATTTAGTTCTCTTATTCATATTCAACTCAAACCAGGCCCAACACCCAAAAACAATTTTCCCATTCTTTTCCACACCCCTCATTACAAATTCTACGTTCACAACGACCAAACCCCTGTAATTTCCCTTTTCCCAGCTGAAAAAAATTGCGCTCATCATTATCCATCATCGAACCAACATGAGTCAGAAGAGACAATGTAACGAGAGAGAGAGAGAGTGGCAATGTTAGCACAGCCGTTCGCATACGAAAATCACGAAAACGATAATTGTTGCAAATAACATTGCCTATTTCATACAATCTATAAACATTACACCTACTTTTTTAATGCACCACTATAAGTACGACTTCCTATACCCTAAACAGTACCAGTTCCGCAAATAACTGAGTAGTACTACTGTACTACAGATTAACCCTTAACCCAGAGAGTACTGCCACACAGGGGTGACCACAAGTTGCACGCGTGCCACATTTTTAGGGGGAGGGGGGGGGGTCGTGATGGCCCCGAAGGGGCAGAAAATTATGGTGATTTTTGCCGATTTTCGTAAAAATCTCGCAATTTTGAAGATTAATTTTGTATTTTTCGGCAAATTTCTATTTTTTAAGGGGGTGGGGTCGTACTGGTGGTAGGATCGGTCAACTTTTTGGTCACCCCTGCTGCCAGATTCAATCGATAACAGTCTCACCTGCCGTGTACTTCCACCTCGAGGCTGGCGATTTCCTTCATAATCTCCACGTGTTTCAGCAGACCTTCCAGAGACAACGCATTTTGACCGGCAAATTCGGGAGTTTGAATTACAACCTGAAACAGTTCATCATTGAAAACAAGGATAAACATGAAACAAACAAATTGACTTCCACTGCAGTATACAGTCTTTTAATACACTCCTATAGTGTGTGCCAATATTATAAATTTCTGTCTCTCGCCGGAATCGAACCTGCGAGCAAAAGATTTGTAGCAGAGCGCGATAACCACTGCGCTAATAGTGCACATAACCGGCAAGCTTCGGAATCAGAGACATGCGTGCGTACACAGAGGAAAGTGAGATATACAGTACCCTCCCGCCATTCCGTTGGCGACGACTATAGTAACTTCCCCAAAACTTTTTCAAATAGCCCGAAAGAAGCTTATCTCCGCCGAACTCAAGAATATATGACCGTTTGGAATATTGGAATGCAACTATCGTTGTAAAAGCCGTTATAAACGCCTCAAATCGTATGAATGTGATTTTCAAAACTTGATAAAAGTATGCCCACCTGATATCCGCCACCCAATCCGTTTTCGCGTACAATTTCCACATTGTCAGAGCCGTTAAAGTTGGAACTTTCCTGGATTTTGGTCAGAAAATTCAATTCCTCGTCCAGTCTGCCACCCTCTGAAACAGCGAAATACCGTTATCAAACATAAACATTAAACGTCAATGATATATCATAAATCATATATTTCAACGTTCAGCTAAATTACAAGTGAGTGGGAAAAAAACGAAACGTAAAAAAAACTTTTCCATGTTTCGTATTGCTTTCGTGAGAAAAAAAACAATAGAAAGAAGAAAAAACTGATTAGCGACGCATAGCTTGACGATATCAGCCAAATACCAATATCAATCATAAACATCCACTTTCAATTAAACATTTGAACTTTTGATCAAAATACCAGGTACAAGTGAGTGGAAAAAGAAACTTAAGCGAGATACTTGTAAAAGTTACATCAAACACCAGGCGACTTTGTTGTTCAATGTTCACAAAAACCTAATGAAAATCAGGAGTTTCATCTGGAGGACTATACTGAAAAACTGGTCGAAAACTGACGTTTTCAACAGTAAAGTTTGACAATTTTCGAACTTAGGGTATATTCAAATCAAGATTTTGAAGAAAATTGGGTGACTCAATGAACGAACCAACAAAATCACCCTACGTTTGAGTTACATATACGTTTTTGGGAGAAAAAAAAGGAAAAGAAGAAAAAACTGACTAGCGACCCAGAGCTTGACGATATCCGTCTCGATGTGGACAAACTGCAGTCCATAACAGCAGATGGAGAAGAGGAGACAAATTGTGATGAGCACGGCAGCCGCATTCGAATGGACAAAGTTCCCCAGCGAGAACAGCAGCTTCTGGATCAGACTTCGCGTGTACAGGGCTCCCTGGTTGCCAGTCGCCCTTCCCTGCAAAATTACCAGTAAATATACACGTGTACAATGAACGTGTGAAACGTGAAAATCATGACAATAACTTAGTTTTAGCCGTTCGCCATATTTTCAATTTCAACCTTTGTTTCAAGCAGTTGTTTGTTATTCTTAAAGTGCGCTACAAAATTTGAAACGTGAAATCATAACAATACCAGTATGAAAATATTCTTCACGATCATGTTAATTCAATGTTTCAATGCAGTGGTTGTTTTCCCTACGTAAAGCATTTCTGGTAATTGTGCATGTGAATGTTTCATCGAACCCTCTTTATCTGCATCTGCACCCAGTAATTACCCAGAGACCAAAGGCGTTTGCTACCTCTTCACTATTTGCACAGATACTGTACTCACAAAAGCCAAATTCCTCGGAGAAACGAAAAAAAGTCGCACTATTTACCGACAAATAAACCATTGCCACACAATTACCTACTAATCTGTACGCCGTTTACACAACTTTAGACGCGGCTCTAATCATCATTTTCCCTCCTCTCACAATAGAAAAACTAATCAAGATCAAGAGATAAGGGAAAGTGTACATAAAAAGCTCCCTTCTTCTTTCTCATATTCCCATTATCAAAATCAGATAGGGTTGATAACCGTTGTTCATTTTATTTTTAGCTCGTTCTAAGAACACGTAATAAAAAGACATATTACGCCCACACTGGCAAACTCTCAGTGAAAAATGGAAAGTAATTTCTTCCAAAAACTTCTTCCAAATGAAACAGTCGCACATTCCCCCAAAATGTTACAATCGTACAGCTACCCAACTAACTATATGATTCCCATAGTCGTTGCCAACCAGTACTATTCTTCCATGGCTAACTACTCCCCTGCGACCGCTCATAAAACACAGAGGCAACGTGCTAATCAACATGGCCATATGTCGTTTCTGCCAACAAGACATTCTCTTTTTCCTCTTTCTCTTCCACTTCGAACAACTGTTCAGTGACGAGTGTGACAAGAAATTGGCAGAAAATCAGAACGAGTGCCAAGATGAATGAGACCAATTACAGGGGCCAGTGACTAATAGACAACCTGCACTCACGAAAAGAGCCGGAAACAACCCCTGCTTGCAAATAATTCAAACTGACTTTAGAAGAGTCGACGAGTTAAACGTCCACAAACAAAATTTTGCACTAATTGCACAATTTTAAAGTAGTTATGGGTCCCCCCAACCGACCACATAAAGGAAAAGTTAGGGATGCCGGAGTATCTATGATTATCCATTTTTAGTATCTACTGATTCCCCACACAAGTCCCGAAAAGACAGAAATTTAAAAATTCAACAAAAATTTATGCAAATAACTTTTCAGCCCCTCCGAGTCCCTATTATGAAACCGGACCAAATACCAATCGACACTCATCATTCCGTCGTAAATCCATTCATCTCTGTTTGTTTTCCCATGCGAACCGCGCGAAATACAATCCCAGACAAATAGTTCCGCCGGCACAATTATTCCACAGAGACAGTTCTCTCTCGATTAATACACAGATGTTACCACAGACAGATACAGAGCGATTTTGGTATTTCGTGGAATCAGTAGCCAAATAGTAGTCGGCTCTTGGTTCTTAACCGAAACTAGGCAATGTCTTTCCGACCGCATACTGGAAAATGGGAAATATCAACAAATCCCCCAAACAACTGACAATACGTCCATTTTAGGCCACTGTGCTCGTAAACGGCGTGCGGTTCATTTGATGCGAGGCACCAGTTACCAGCAGACAGCCGTTTATAGTCAGCCGTCGCCTATTCCAAGCCGAATTCGACTATGAATGATGCTCTCTCTGCTGCGCACGTTGAGAGCCCCTGTCCAATGACCTTCAAACCTATTCAAAACAGGCCCCTCTCAATGCAATTCCCCCCCCCATGTTTTATTGACTCTACCACCATTTTCAAAATAGACCACTAGACAGTTCGAAGAGGAACAAAACAAGTAAAACTGGTTATCCCAAAAAATATAAGTGTTTGCATTGAAAACAATGCAAATTTCATTGCATGTATCTAATCATGCAATTGTATTTCATCCTCTTTTGAAACAAACGCGAGTGTTGACTATACTACTCTCATCTCCTATTGGAATTCGAGACGCACCAACCAAAGGCGCCCATTTCAATTAGACGTAGCCCATCCGGCCAGCCAAAACTGAATTGTATCCACTGAGAATTCGCCCCATTATGCTCCTCTCCAAACAAGAAGGCAAACACACTTTTTGGGGCAGCTTTACGACCAAGAAAGCCTCCTCTCGATGAAAGGGAAATGAATACAATTATATCATTAATGATATAATGACATTCTCCAATGACAATCAGATGGCATAATCTTGGCACGTCGTCAGATAAGCCGCGCAACTAGATTGGCCTTCCATTCCATGTCATTTTGAGATAAACATCTTTTTCGCTGGTCAGATGAGGTCAAAGCGACACACTTTACAGGCCGCCGCTATTCAAACAATTGCTGGATAAACTAGGTCTGTAATAACCTATTGGTTAACATCGATCCTAAGCGTACGTAGAATGCCAGTATTATTATACAACTAAAACGCTAAAAATGAGCATAATACCCCTGTAAAAGAAATTCTTTCTCTCTTTTGTCGCGTTTCAAACAGTTCCGCTTCTGGAAATGAGCGTAAGTTGGAGAGAAGAGTCGAAAATTAGCATGGATAAGCGCTATTTTGACGGGGCATTTTACCTATGATATCGATTCACAACACTTTTCACGTTATTATGTGACAAACCACGTAAATCTTCCCGTACAATAGTCGATTTATCCGTTGCATTCGCTTCGAGTGTGAGAGATATGGTCGATTTCGACCAAATCACAGCGGCAGCGGCGCGTCTCAAACGACTATTGTTCTGTTCGGCCAATCAGCCAAATTGACACCTTTCCACCGCCATTTTCCCACATTCCCCGCGATACGACCAAATACGCATGTTCGCGTGTGAGAACAAGATACAGGATGTGGCACCAGCCAGATATTGCACCCGTTAGGACAGGATGAAGTGGGTAATTTGCCCATATGTTATCATACGTAAAATACCTTCACATCAGGTCGAGATAAGTGAGCATGAGCAACACCAAAAAGTGAGTATGTGTAACTAAAAATGCTGGACCTAAAACCAAAAAGTGAGTATGTGTAACGTATGTGGAACTAAAAGTGAGCATGCGTCGATCGAAATCTGGCAAAAGTGAGCATCAGTCAATATCGAACGTGGGGGAATTTTACGTATGTATGTTACGGTTCGTTTGAAAACCGTCAGAATCACCCCCAAAAGTGTACTAAAAATTACCAAGTGTAATTACCAAAAAGCCATGGTTACAGTTTTTTTCACTCCGAAAAAATTGGCCAAGTAACTTTCCTATCAGAAAAACCGTCCAAACTACCACTAAACGTGTGACCAAACACTTTCCCCTCCTTTCTATATAGTTGTCATGATGTTTATCGTAATCGCCTCTCGCTTGCTCATCCAATGAACAATCGCGCCGCCATGATTAACTTCTCTCGCATACAATTAATGGAAACCAAACCAGACGGACGCGCAAAAAACGGCGCACGAGCAATGATGACATCTATCTTTATATCACATTGAATATAGAAAACATGTTGACCGCCAAATGTACTAATAATATTCTATAACTATCCTCAAGTACATTGTTATCTTAAATTCTCATTATGAGTTACTAGAAGCCCACAACTCCAAACTAAATGACCAAACTACATAGCGCAATATGAATATGATCAAAAAGCAAAAACTATTTCGAGAAAGTCCACTTCGCATGTTCGCTTATAATGGAATTTCAAGTGTCTCGTCTGACCAATCTAATCTAATTCGATTCCGCTCTCTTGCTATGAAAAAAACAAGTAGCTGCCAGCTACTTATATCTAAATAGCTTGCACCTCTCCATAAAACACTAAGGCACCAACATTTTTCAAACAGGAACGTTTTTTTTTTGGTAAATTACAAGAAACTGCACCAAATTGATCGATATTTCGACAAAAGATAGTTTTTATTATATGTTTCCTACATAAAATAATGTATTCCTTCATTTGAATATAGTACGGAACCCTTGAAAAGCCTCCTCTATTCTCATCTCCTTTCAACCGAAAAAACGAGTGCAAATCGTGTGCCCTCAAGCGTTCCCATGCCAACCACCACATAGTTATTATTGCGAAATGCGAAATTTCAAATTGACTGAGAAATAGCAGCTGTGCTTCTACAATCATACTCCATCCAATTAACTTATGCCGGAAACATCGGACCAGGAAGTCGAAATACACCCAAATTCGTTAATACTCCAACCCGAGTGTACATAACCATTGCAAGACATCCACTATACATCCACAAAACCATCGCAATACATAGCAATGCAATACAACCGCTCTAGCGTTAGTGTAAACTATCTAATAACGTAGATTGTATTTTTTTTCTATGAGCAAAAGCTGACGCGAAAAGTAGATTACGAATTATGAGCCGCTCATCCTACTTTGTAAGTGCAAAAAATTGATACTATACTGGAATTCCAATTTTATGCCAAGAGAATGTCCAACGAAGTATTAAGTAAGAGCGTGAAAGTGATAACACGTAAACGTCCCGTGATATAACGTGTTATGCAACGTGAACAATCGCCATGGAACGTACCCTCTTGATTTGTTGCAGACACAAGTCCGCATCGCACCAGGAAGGTCTCTGTCGAAACTCCTTTTTCCACTTCTCATTGTATTCGTCCGAACTTGACTTCCACACGAGAAACTTGTCCAGAAACTGAAACATTTCAATGGGTTAATGAATTTTCACTGGTTACAACCATATTCCAGTGAAGTTGTCCGAACAGTCAGAAACATTCGAAAAACGCTTTAGCCAAAAACGAGAAAATCTGCTTATTTATGACGCAAAATTATTAAATTTTCACGTGTTTCCATCTAAAAACGGACTACTTTTTTTCTCGACTAGACGAACCTTACTGGTGTATGGTTTCCACCCATTTCCGTATAGATTTATTGAACATTTTCTATTCAAAACTATAAAAAGTGCTACAATTCGAATCAAGTTTCACGCCAATCAACAAACGGTGAAAAATCCGGCTGAATTACGCGCGCGCGCCATCTGCCTATATCAACCGAGTGGCATTGTATCAGCAAATAGATGAAAAACGTAGACAGGAAGAAGAAAAAACACCATTTCACAAAGGAATTCCCCATCGCATGTGTAAAATGGCATTCTAGAAATCTACTGTTCAAAAACAACTATTCAAAAAGTGACTAGAACTCGATCGTTAGCTACTCTATTACCAATAACAACAAGACAAGATTATTCTAGACAACTCAACAGAGAAACAATAACCAAATGAATATGACTGCAATTACATAAATAATGTTTACATAATTACATGAACAATAAAAATTAGAAAAAAAGTGCTACCAACCCCCAGAATTCCGCCGCTAGACGCTACAGCCTCATTGGGAAGTTCGAAATCGCCGTCAACGTCGTAATAATCTTCGTCATCGTGGTCCGGTGCTAAAATCGATAAGTAAATCAAACAATCAATAGACTATATCAAACCTAAATCAATCAATAACCTACATATAATAAATAACGACAAGAGCACAACTTGAAAAGCTTGAACAGAAAACTAGGTGTTTGTTCTACTCATATACTAATAATATAAACTTCTACAATATTTTACATAAATAATGACTAAAAAGACAAAAACTAACCCAAATTGAGCAAATGTTGGGCAGATCGATTTCCGTTCGCCTGTGAACGTTTGGCCCCCGGTGGCTCCAATAGAGTCAGCATTGGGGGGAATCGTTTGATGTTAGAAATATTGAGGGGGGTAGAATGCTAGAAGAGTCTAGTGGCACGACGGTAGTCCACACCAACCGCAGCCCCGATCTATTCCGGTCTAGACACTGAAACATTCAAGTGAAATAAACATCGGGTACTGAAACATTCAAGTAAAATAGGCAGGTGAAGTCAAACTGATCAAGCAATATAAAAGCGAGAGGAAAACTCGAGAGTAATCAATAGATAGAACATAAAGTGAAAGTCGGTAAATTGTGTTGAACTTTTATGAAAGGAGCTGAGATTTTCTTTTATATGCTAGGTGAAACATACAATTGCAACAGTGGAACTCGCACTTTTAGCCAAACGACTACAATTGACACGTGATGGCTTGCAACATGTAACCCGACACTCAAACAATGCGGCGCCCAGACAAAAAACGCGGATCTTCCTTCGATTCTATGACACCTAACCCTCTCAACCCAGCTATTCACTAGTAGAATGTTTCAACAAATATGTTCATTAAAAACCTGTCAGAAAGTCTCTATTCAGTCCAAAGAGCAAAAAACAACAACAAATTGTAAACCCGGAAGAATCGTAACTATAATCGTAACCCAATTACTCATCACTTCAGTGTTTCAGCGCCTCTATAAATTAAAATCAACAATCAGCATTCTATGGCAGTGTTCGAGGTAGACGAACGATGTTTTGACAATATGTGAACGCGAGAGGCCGCGCGCCACGCATAATGAAAAAAGGGGCCCAGAAATCGATTGAAAACGAAACTCAAAAGACAGGGGGATAATTATCAACGTCGTCTGGTCGTTCCATACTAAATAGATGGGAAAAACGAACGACGCAGACACGAAAAGCTACCCCGCGGGAGCCACCGAAAAAACAATCGAATATAACATTGGCGACATTGCACCCAGACAGACAGACATTCTACGAAATGACCACATGTGAGATGGGAATTTCGGCCAGATAGAGGATGTAAAGGTTTTCTGGAGCAAAATTGAAAGATTAGGTGGCTAAATCGTTCATGTACCTTGTTCTTATGTTCAGTTGATAAACTACAAATATTTTCTACATGATAAATTGAAAAACCATCATGTTTTATGATGATCGGAATGCTACAGCTACATTCTTACCAGCCTTGCTGAAATTTAGCACATGAAAGCTTGCAAGTTGAAAATGAATCAATCAATCAATACTGTTCAGTTGAAACTAGTAATTCTATTGTCCGTCTGGTATCTAGCTTCTGACTAGACACTATAGGCACCACAGTCCATATCCATAATCAGGAAAACCCGTTCGAAAAAGATACTAGAACCATGACTGCCTAAACCGATACAACAATTGAAAGAGTACTACTAGCGGGCTAAAAGGGTTATACTCAGCACAAAACTGGAATGTTTGGTATTATTATAACCGAAAAATGCGTTGTTTTACATCCAGAACTTTACTGCTAGAACTCAAAAACGTTCAACTCAGAACTGCTTGAGAATGCGAAATGAGAATGAGAAGTTTCGAAGCATTTCACACAATTGCACGTCAAAAGGCGGAGCCATGTGAAACGGCTTCTAATTTGTTTGCACAAACGGTTCGACCGAAAAAAAGAACTCAAACAAGGAAGAACGAACTGTGGTGGTGGGGCGATTAGACAAAAGTACACTGCGTTCACTCCAACTACCTTTCCGTTTTTCTTCTCCTTTTCTCCCTACGAGCGTTTTATCGCAACAAATCTACAGAAACTCGTCTAGAACCCGCTCACGAAAAACAATAAACAAAATGTCGATAAAGCACTAGACTGTGATAGTATTATCTCAAACAAAGAAGTTGTGATGACACACTGCATGGCTCCATACCACACTGGACAAGACCAAAAAATATATGGGACGGGAATATTTGAATGTTGTTTATAATCCTATACAGCTTATGTGCCAGAAAAGAATAGTAGGTGCTCATAGCCCATATAAACACCCTAAGTACACTTGTGACTGGCCCATTCCAGTAAACAATAAAAACTAAACTAAACAAATGTCAAATGAAGCTTAACTGAGAGGTGGGAGAAAAGACCGTAACTTTTACATATTGACGAAAACTGCAGAACAGTCACCAGACTGTAATGACAAACCGCTTGAAGTAGTTTTATAGAAATGAAAAATGAGTCACCGCACGATATGTACAACAATTTAAATGGTCGGCCGATGACTAACCTCGGCTAGCCGGCGCCTACTACCCTGAAGAACGAAAAATAAAAACTTTTATAGTCACATACCACACAAGTGACGTGATATTATTAAGCAAACAAACACCTTTCTTCCATTTTGAGTCTCCGAAAAAAGGTTACTATGCTGGGGTTACTCTTTTCAGGTAGTACAAGTACGAGGATTCAACACTGCTTTTTCAAGGCGGTATTCTCCCCAAATTCTAGAACCCTTATCGTTATCGCATCATCTCAAAAGAAAAAGAAGCGAGCACTTGACATCACGTGTTTGACCTCAAGAAAATAACTAAATTGGGTTATAATCGACCGAGATTAAAAAGTTTGAGAAACCAGTTTCAGTCCAACAAAAAAACGCACGATCCAACGTGGCTAATCGGTAATCGCCGATGGTTAATTCAATTAAAAAGGAAACAAAAAGGCCAAGTCGGACGAAAACTCGGAAATACGGAATAAAACATCCATATGAATCATATTGGAATGAATGACCAGAGATAGTAGTGAGTCATTGTGAAATGGCTGTGTTTAGACCAACAACAACTGAATGCCTGGTTATTTGAAACGGGAGCGCGTGCGACGGAATCCCGCCGCGCCACGCGGCGCTGCGACCGAATTTGGGCGGGGCCGCGGCCAATCAATACTGGAAAAGTGAGGCTGAACGGCGGCCTATGCCACTGCATTCAGGGGAGCGAATCGATTTCAAACGAGTCAAATATTTTACGACGGCCAGTCCAGTTTCATCATAATTAACCCGCAAATTAAGGAATTCGGGCGAAACACACAAGTGCACTAGACAGACAATGGCTACCAAAAGAAAGATAAGAGTCACGTGGGAAGTCAAAACGCAAGGTAAACAAAACAAAAATCTCGCGTAATTGACAAAATTTGAATTTCTGCCAAGATTTTTTGAATTAAAGGACTAAGTGGAAATCGCGCCGAGAGTTCTTATGCAATTTTGAAACATTTGAGTGCGGATAGCACTAGTTTCTCAATTTGGAACATTTTTTCAATCAAAACAGTATGTTTTCTGGACTATTCTAGTTCTCTCGAAATCGGAAAACCCTGATGAGGACAGAATGATACATTTGTGGCTAAATATTGCTCCAATACAGTTTTAATCCTTCAAAAGTAGCTTAACTCATGGCCACAGTTAGTTTTATAGCGGATGGTTTAGGAAAGTCTGTGAATACTAGTTATATCCATCGGTCAAACAAACTGACACACATAAATAAGCCAATTAGCAGAAGAAAGTGTAACATTTGAATGAAATTGTTGGACGGGTGCGCGGGCACCTATTGTTGGCGGTGTAATAAGAGAAGTGGCCGGAATAGAGTGACCCAAGGTAGGTCAAAATGTGATGGTTGTTTGGTCTTTGACTGGGCCGCCCACAAAACAAACAAAAACATTATTGAACTGCATTTTTCTCCAATAAACACTGGTAACGAAACATTTGAGTGAGCGATGTCGGTTGAATCTTTTGTCAGTAAAGCACCAAACAAAAGTAGGGCGATTATATTACATACAATCGAGTTATTACAGTCAAGGGGGTATTTCTAATTTTTCTACACTTGTAATGTAAAATATAATCTACGCATAATCAGGTACTATTTTAAAAAAAGTGGGAACAGTGACCGTAAATTGTAAGCTCACATTGCCGGGTAGATATTTGAGAAAAATGTTGATGACCGAATTCTAAATCAGATTACGATTATCTAATTATATTTTCTGAGTACGTATGCTAAAAGATCCCGGCACCTTCATCCCATACTGCGTCTCCTCAAACTTACGCTACTTCTCTGCTATTCCATACCGAGGAAATATTTTGAGAGCGAGAGACGCAGGATGGGATGAAGGTGTCGGGATCTTCTAGCATACGTACTCTGGTGGTTAAGCGCAGATGCTAGTTTACCAAGCAATATAAACAGCAAAACAATTGAATCAGTATTTTGTAGTACACCATTTGAATTTTGCTCAAACAGCTTACAAGTCTTTTTGAGCTTCCAAAATACGGCCACAGTTCAGTCAGAGTGTTAGCATTGCTCAGATCTTACAAGGGTGAAACTCCAAAAACGCTTCCAACACTTTTTCAACCAATTGCTGTTTTTCTATGTTAAGAGCACTGATTATCAGAAAAAAGTACAGAGAAGCAGATAGAAAAATCTCCAAAATGGCGTGTTCTATTGTCGTTTTGTTTTCTTTCGGCTTCCAGTAGAGATAAGGGGTTCACGTGACAGTTTGACAGCAGTCAAGACCTTCCCGCATAAAACATATGATCTACAATACACACATATGGATCGATAGAGGGTGTTTAAAATAATATCTGTGAGCCATTGCGTTGATTGTGAGAAGAATGAATCGGGTTATAGTTCGCACCATTCCTACTGAGACTCCTACAGTAACCTTACAAACTTTCCGAAGGCAGTTGATAAGCTGAAAATGTAGTTCATGGAAAATGCTCTCGTATATTTACTCTACCTGAGAACGAGAATGAGGTGCGGAAATCCTCAATCTTTCCGATCAAAACTAACTAAGCAAAACGGCTTGGAAGTTTTGAAATCCTACTGTAGGGGTCTCAGTGAGAATGGAAAAGACTATAACCCAGCTCGCGTCCGAGTTAGGGGCATATTGTGGCGGCGAATTCCACAAGGAACCGCGAATTTCGTTAAGCCTGACAGTTAACCGTTAGCCATTTAACCAATTTTTACAGTCAACCATTTAACCATTTTTCTATTAACCCTTTGGTAGCCCTTTTTTCTAACCTTTTCTTCGGCAAAATTTGCGGTTACCAAGTGGTTAACAAAAGTGTTAACCATTTTTTTGGTTAATGGTTAACTGGCGCGGTTAACAAAAAACGCGGTTAAATAAAGAATTCGCCTATTGTGGCGCAACGATAAACGTAAAAATGAAAACCCACAAACGTCAAATTCTAAATTTACCGGAACAGCTTTCAGTAGTTCGCAATCGATATTTCATTACTATACATCACAGGCATATCGTGGCGCAACGATCAACGTGAAAACTGAAAAACATTCATATAACACATCTACTCAAAGTTCATGTTCCTACTATGGGAGTCTCAACACCAATTATGTAAATTATATCATAAAATAACCTCTATGAAATGGAAACGCATTCTTTAGCACTTTTCCAATCTGTCACTTTGACGTTTTTGTAGCTGTCATCTTGACAGCCACCCATTCGATAACTACTAGCTACTACATCAGAAAACATTATAACAATGATTTATCAATATTCTTGTATTTGAATATAAGATTCAAGTTAATATTTTGAACAATGTAACAATACCGATTTTTGATTGTGTGTGGGAGAGAGTTGTTCTGAATCGCCAAAAAACAACCAGTTAATATTTGTTCAGAGTTTTCGTCCGACCGCGAAATAGCGAAAAACCAGTTTGGTGAAAATATGCGAAACCTGAACCCATTCCTCTTCTCATTCAACAATTGTTTCTGTTTTGTGTGTCTTTTAATATAGATATGTTTTTTTCATAATTTATCCAAATTCAATCTCGATATTGAGGTTAACGAATATCCACTTTGTTAAATACTCTTTGCATAACGAGAAAACAGAAGCTGTGAAGCATTAGAAAACGCTAATCATACTGACTCTGCTACAGTTCTTTCCATTCCCATTGAGATTTCGGTAAAAAACGTTGTGAACATATTTGACCCCCCCCCCCACTCAACCCAACCCTGCAGTAAATGAGTATGATGTGTTATCGTTGCACTTTTGGTTTTGCAAATCAAATACTCTTCCAGGAACCGAGAATGGTTTCTGAAAAACTTCTGGATCAGAAGGTGGCCTATGCAGACAAAGCTCGTGAGTTTTCTGTCACATTTTTTTGTAATGACTACCAGTTTGTTATTTTGGACCAACGGGGTTGGGACAAAGCCTCAATTGTAGTTTCATCTGTACCCATCCCAAATACTCTAGAATTGGACGGCGAGTCGCCGGCGACATGGAGGGGTCGGCAGAGTGTCGCCGGCGAGTGGCCGGCAATTATTTTCGGGTTGTTGATTGTGGATAATATATATGTTAATCAGATACGTATACTTGTCGTTTTTAGTTAGGTGACAAGTTCATACATGAACAATGAAGCTATGAATCTCATCTTCTCTACTCCTGGCGTCGATGAGTATATACAAAAATTTTCATTTCCGTAAAATCACAAGTTCAGGTGTCTGATTACTATATATAACGTTCAGTGTAAAGAACTGAAAAATGGTCGCAGGCGACCCGCCGCCGACACTCTGCCGACCCCTTCATGTCGCCGGCGACTCGCCGCCAAAATCTGGAGTAGAACGGTTCACAATTGAACAACATAAGGATCAAACTACAAACCTATTCGATGCGGCAAGCGGGTTTCATCACATCCACTGTCCTTGGTGTAGCGTTTATTAATATAACAAGTACAACTGATTGCCAAGAAATGGTTTATTCAAAAGTATGTGAAATAGAATGAATGACCGCAAGACAAAAGTTGGTCATACATCATTTTTACAAAACGCATATATACGGGCGCATACAAAACATATAAAAAAAACGCAGCGCGAGTAGCGCATCCCGAACCTCAGCTCAGCCCCCTTATAAGGACAGTAGGGTTGTTAATCGAGTAAAAATTTCGAGTTTTCGAAAATTCAAGTTTTTCGAGTTCTCGAAAGTTCTAGTTTTTCGAGTTTCCGAAATTTCGAGTTTTTCGAGTTTCAAGTTGAACTCGAAACTCGAAGTTTCGAGTTTATTTCGAGTTTTATTTTTAACAACCCTAAAAGGCTAAAGGACAGCGCTATCGTATAGTTTGTTCCACCCACTTATAACCCTCTACAGTAATCTGCTCAAACTTCCTGGTAAAAGTTTGGTATATTGATGTTTTTAGATTTTCTTCAATTTTCGGGAGTGCCTTCTACATGTTTACTACTACAAACTCTAAAAGTTTCAAACCGAGATAGTGAATTAGACATTAGAAAACGCCTCTCGAATACTTGACGGATTACTGTAGAAGGACATCGATAGAGTATAGGTCAGCTCGCTAAGATACACAAGATAGTTTCGTTTCTGCATTCCCTACTCGATTTCGACAGGATAGGACGAAAACCATGACGTTCAATATTATACAGAAATATGATTGTTCAAAAACACAATTCAATAATCAACAAAGAGTAAATAAAAAATAGCGAAAGCCATAAAGTTTTTAAAATCAAAACTCTTGGTTCTTGATAACTTTGGAGGTTCAATGGCATGTGCCTTTACATCATATTAAATCGAACAATAATATTATTATTATTGTTTTAATATTGTTTATACCCTATTTCAGCCCTGTTCCACCCATTTTCGCGTAGATTCCACCTGATTCTTCTTTTGATCTTTGGCTTCTTCTGCACGTGTTTCATGTATGTTCTTTCAAACTTAGTCAACAATTTATGAAAAAGTGGGGGCCCAACGAATGTGAGATTTGTCTTCTGCTGTGCGCCCCTTAGACAACTACTCTCAAATGGAGCAGCTACTGCTACAAAAACCGAAAAATACTCATGTATAACTGTTAATTACAAACATACAAAAGTCGTAAAATATTTTCTCAAACCTGTAAACTAGAATCTACAAGTCACAGCTGCGAAAGAGAGAACAACTGTTGAATAATATACCAAACGTTACAGCACCTAGAATTGAAGTAATGATCAAAAACACCAACCATTGTGCACAAAACCAGGAACTCTATAATCGACTACGTTGAGTTAATATCTGTGATTTGTAGATTCTAGTTTACAGGTTTGAGAAAATATTTTACGACTTTTGTATGTTTGTAATTAACAGTTATACATGAGTATTTTTCGGTTTTTGTAGCAGTAGCTGCTCCATTTGAGAGTAGTTGTCTAAGGGGCGCACAGCAGAAGACAAATCTCACATTCGTTGGGCCCCCACTTTTTCATAAATTTTTCTCTTTTTGTATACATGCCGTAGGTATGTGGTTTGATCTGTACGGTGCAGATAAAATTGTTTTCTTAATGAACCACTTGCCACTTATTACTATCATTCATTGCAGTTCTAAAAACTTACTTTCTGCCCTCTGCCCTTCAGAATCCCAGTATACGTCATGTTTGAATGAAGTTTCATCGTAAATTGACCATTTCTAAGAAACTTTCAGCATTCGAAAACATATTTCACGTCAATTTTTTGAAAGTTGACGTCATCTGGCCTTCTGATTCCCAGAATGAGTCATATTTAGATAAATTTTTGTCGTTAATATACCATTTTTAGGATATTTTCAGCATTTGAAAATATATGTGACGTCAACTTTGCACTTTTCAAAATCGACTTCATCTGGTCTCCAGAATCCAAGAATACATCACTCTCAGATTGAGTTTCACCGTTAATTGACCCTTTCTAAGATATTACCATCGTTTAAAAATATATGTGACGTCAACTTTGCACTTTTCAAAATCGACGTCATCTGGTCTCCAGAATCCCAGAATAACTCACTCTCAGATTGAGTTTCACCGTTAATTGACCCTTTCTAAGATATTACCATCGTTTAAAAATATATGTGACGTCAACTTTGCACTTTTCAAAATCGACGTCATCTGGTCTCCAGAATCCCAGAATAAATCACTCTCAGATTGAGTTTCACCGTTAATTGACCCTTTCTAAGATATTACCATCGTTTGAAAATATATGTGACGTCAACTTTGCACTTTTCAAAAATGACGTCATCTGGTCTCCAGAATCTCAGAATACGTCACTTTTAAATTGAGTTTCTCCGTTAATTGACCCTTTCTAAGATATTACGATCATTTGAAAATATATGTGACGTCAACTTTGCACTTTTCAAAAATGACGTCATCTGGTCTCCAGAATCCTGAAGGACGTCAGGAATAGAATACTTCATACTCAAATAAAAGTCACGATGGCGTCATATTTAATTTTTCGAGCAAATCGGTAATTGTTACTCTAAGTTACAGGACAGTTTGAGTTGTCGACCGCACAGAGATAGTGAGAGAGCGTGCTAAATGGAGAGACGCAGACACTTTCCGAAAAATGTCTATAACTTTGATTAAAACAATTTTTTCTTAAATTTTTTTTGCTCCGCGAGCGTTTGAGTAGGTATCACATGTCTTCCACAATTTTCAACGAAATCGGTTAAGTAGAAACCCTTAAACTGGGTTTACTTTTCTTGTCACAACCCACCCACACACGACGGAAGTTGGCGCTCTTGATGAAGCGCATGATCTCTGAGAGCTTGCTGCCCATGGCTTGCCAAAAAGTTGAGAAATTTCTGGCATTTTTCGGGCAAATTACTCCCAACGCATGTCCGATGCGCGGCGTACGCTGTTTAACCGCGTTTCGCGGAGGCGCACGTAGGGCAATAAAAAATTTGTTCCAGATGAATTTGGGACCTACTAATTACCGCACCTACCGCACCGGGTGAAATACCGCACCGCGATTTGAAAATACCGCACCGTACCGCACCAGCGCAAATTTGCGTATTTTTTTCAAAAAATACAAAATCTTTAATTTTGCAATTAAAATAGTTTCTAAAGCAGAAATCCTATCCTTTTCATCACTTTAGATACAGCAAGTCTGAACATGATGTTTAATGACCGAACACAATTAGTTAATTTCCTTTTTCTGCAGGAATAGTGGAAATATTCTGAATTGTGTTTCGAAAAATAGTTTTCAGTCAGTTCATTTGTCTAGAGATCCTTTCAGCTCTTCTAAAAGCAAATTGGTCACTATATTTGTCGAAGCATGCATCTAAGATATTTTCCGACTGTTTCCAAAAAGGTTCATCGATAATAACGATAATTTGGGTATTCTTGAAACAACAAAAAGCAAGCCCGGTATTTAATATGTCGGACCAACAGCAAAGTAGTTGATCATTACAGAGTTAGCCAGTTCGGATCTCTCAAAACTGTTGTCGTAGCAGCTAGGACTTTGTTAGGAGCTAACTGTCTGTCGATGCAGAGATCCAGCTCTCATGAAAACAGATAGAAGAAAACATTTATGTTCCCGTTTAGAATCAATCACCGTTAAGTTACTAAATGCGAGGTCACGTATACGTTCCATCCTCTCTCGTATTATTCACATATAATATATATTTGTACTGATGGAAGCGTTACAAAAACGACTGTGAAAAACGGTTCTAGAAACTAGAAATAAAAAGCACACTTGAGTCAGGTGAGGCCGGCGTTCATTAGTTTTACGGTATATCTGAGGTTCATGACATAGTTTTAAGTAGTGGAGAAAAAGCCCTCATCATGGGTAGTCCTCAGTACTTTTCTTTTGAAATGATGAGCAGCTTCTTCTATACATTCGATAACTCATGAAAACATGAAGGCATGAAGCATATGTGGTATAGTCCTGGTTAGGGGTCCAAAGAGTTAACAATTCCTCCCGCTGAAAAATACGGAAAGTTATAGGTCCCTCTCCAATTCAGCGGCACGAAATCTCAAAAATGGGGTAATTTGGTAAATAGTTATGAGTCCCCTCTCGTCCAGTCTGTTAAATAGTTAAGTGTCCCCCGGTCAGCGGACCGTGGCATCCCACCTGTGGCATGAAGTCACCCAACAGAAAACGAAAATGCAATACGTAAAGCGCATAAGCGTATGGTCTTCTAGTGAGAAAGTTTGAAAGAACGTTTTCTCGAGATCACTATGTTTGTTTTCAAGTGATGAAAGATTAGGATTTCTGCTTTAGGAACTATTTTGCTTGCAAAATTGGAGACTTTGGAATTTTTGAAAAAATACGCAAATTGGCGCTGGTGCGGTACGGTGCGGTATTTTCAAATCGCGGTGCGGTATTTCAGCGGTGCGGTAGGTGCGGTAATTAGTAGGTCCCGATGAATTTATTCTTTTTATTTTTTATTCATTGTGTAGTTTACCTTGTTTTGCACTGTTTTTTTGTTGACTCGTCGTTAAGTGACTGCTAGATCAATTGAAGGAGTGTTTTTAATAGAAATTTTATGTTAATGGGTCCTATAGTGTAAAATTGAGCATATTGTTTTAGATTTGCTAATGAATCATTCGGATCCGATTTCTTGTTTTCTTTCTTCTCCAGCGCTGCTGTCTCACAACATTTTAGATATATTTCACTTGCTTCAAAATGGACAAGATAATGATTTTGCACACCACACTAGAATAGTGTGGACTGATCGGAGTTACTCGTTTCTCTCTCTCTCTCTCTCTCTCTCTCTCTCTCTCTCTCTCTCTCTCTCTCTCTCTCTCTCTCTCCCTCTCTCTCTCTCTCTCTCTCTTATTTAACGAACATCAGTTCTCATTCTAATTGTACTATATCCGGCACCTCAGGCAACATTCGTTTTTTTTACAGCTGACCAAGGATGGCAAGGACTCCTGCAATTTCCGGGATTGTCCGTGGTGAAGGTGGAGTAGCACGTGGCACCAGTGCCAAACAATCTTAATCAAATTGGTTGGTTAGTACTTTGGCTACTTTACTTTGAAATTCTGATTTGGAGCGGATTTAGCATGGGATATGGGGCTTGGTGAAATTTCCTTCAGACAGAGCGGATGCATGTTAATACCGATTTTCATCTTTCACATCGAATTGAAATATTACTCTTTGTCGAAACATTGGTTTTATTCATTTTTCCTATGTTTTCCCCTTACTTTCATAATCTAACTCAAAAAACGGGTACTTTTCCGCCAAAATCGGAGAGGCTGACTATTTCTGATGCATGCAAATACATAAACTTTCCGAATCTGGGATGAAAACGGGCGACTTTTCGTAGAATCGCAGATTCGTAGGATAGTCTCACCTCATTGGTTTGTGGCTTGAATATCTGCCAGCTTTGTGAAGTGCATGACACTTCTGCTCAGGGATGGCAGACAGTGTTTGACAACAGAATAAGAGGGATCTTTTTTTTTGGAAATTTATATTTTAATGTTCAGATTGCTTAGGTTTTTAGAAGGGAGTGCTCGGTTTATAGTAACGGCTGTTCATTTGCATGTAATTTCACAAATACGTACGGTTCTTGCTAGAATACAGTGTGTGATTTTAATAGGTAAAATGCCCTTTCAAACTCGAAGTGGCGCTTACACTTACTTGTTTCTACTGTTTTCCTGGGCCTCATGTTCATGTTTGAAGCGAAAACAGTTGAAAAGCGATAGAAGGAAGAAGTTCGTCTTTACTTGAATCGTGTACTCATTTTAAAAGTTACGCTATCCTCTTATTATCTCAAGACTGACAGTGAACTATTTTATTTATGATAATATAATTCTTAACATGCTATCAGTTTTGATTTATCCATTACAGATAGGCTCGTGCCAGTGTTTGAGCTGCTGGGTAGCTCTACCATTGCTGCTCCGTGGTGGAATCCTGGATCGATTGGTTTGGAGGAGTTTTTAAATTAAACTAGGTGAGTCGAGTGAGAACATGATTATCGATCAAGCTGCGTTTGCTGCCGATATCGGCAGCAAAATGCTGCCAACTCGTGCAGCTTTGTAGTTTGATAGCGAGCAAACTGCACGTGGCGTCACTAGTTCTTTATATTCCTTAAAATCTAAATATTGCTGGTTTTTAATATTATTTCGGTTCATAATGTTAGTGTAGTTGTAGAAAAGTAGTTTTTGCTGGTTTTGGTCGATGCTGCTGCTGCCAAATTCGGCAGCAACAGCATTTCGAGAAATGCGGTGCGGCAGCAGCAGGTGCTGCCGGAGTTGGCAGCAAAAAGTATGAACCCTGCCTAAGTTACATGGCATTTCGAATAATTACTAGTTGTCTAGTTGAACAATCAAAGAAGGACCATTGACAGTCGGTTCCGAATTCTCTGTAGTTGATGTGATTTGGAATAAGAAACGTCATATTAAGTATTAAGTCGATCTACATACTATATTAGACATTAGATATTAGATGCTTCATTGCCATTCCTCACTGAGTATTGACGGGTGTGTTCAAGTGGAAGTGTGAAAGTTTTTATGGTCAACAAAAAATCATTTCTCATACTGACAGCCTCGAAGTTTTTATGGTCACTGGGTTATCCAATGAGAGTTTACTGGCTGAAGTCTGATTGCCTAATTCATACCCCAGTAAAGTTGTCCGAATAGTGGGATCAGTTCTCAACCGGGCAAAACAAGCTGAATTTCAATTTGATGCAAAATCATGATGTTTCATGATTTTAGATTCGAAAATTAGTCGTTTTTTGTAGAATAGTTGCTGTCTGGGGTATGCTAGAGAGTATGATTTTTCGAGACACTACAGTCATCACATTCTATCAATAAAGCTATGCTACACTTCAACGGCTCTTTCTTGTTGAATACTGAATAGTAGAATAGTCCCACGCTGTTATTGTATATTTCTAGATGATTTTGACACAGTCTTTTGTGAGCCTAATTAACGTGAAGTCAGTGTGGTTTGATTGGGGTTGAGAAACGTGCCCGACGTTTGAGCTCATCTTCACTAGGTACTTTATTCACGACTATGGGTTGAAAAAGAGTGGAACTGTTTGCCAAATTTTATGATTCCATTTCAGCTCTGAGATTCGTATCGTACAAAGAAAATTCCGGCTGCAATTCCAATGACTTCTCCAAGATCAACAAGCAGACAGTGTGGCACGGATTGGTGTTTTGTTCCAGTTTGTGCTTTTTTAGCATAACAGCCTATTTCCTTACTTTTTAGTTTTCCTCCCCGTTCTAACTGTTCTTAAGTCAGTGTGGTTTGATTGGGGTTGAGCGAGCGAGAGAGAGAGAGAGAGAGCTGGAATAGGGTAGAGAGAGAGAGTGAGGGAGAAAGAAAGAAAGAAAGCTGGTTCGAGAAAGAGTGAGAGCTAGGTAGAGGGAGAGAGAGGGGGGGGGTTGGTTCCAGGTAGAGAGAGAGAGAGAGAGAGAGCTGGGTCGAGGTAGAGGGAGAGAGAGCTGGGTCGAGGTAGAGGGAGAGAGAGAGAGGGGGGGGGGTTGGTTCCAGGTAGAGAGAGAGAGAGCTGGGTCGAGGTAGAGGGAGAGAGAGCTGGGTCGAGGTAGAGGGAGAGAGAGAGGGGGGGGGTTGGTTCCAGGTAGAGAGAGAGAGAGCTGGGTCGAGGTAGAGGGAGAGAGAGAGGGGGGTTGGTTCCAGGTAGAGAGAGAGAGCTGGGTCGAGGTAGAGGGAGAGAGAGAGGGGGGGGTTGGTTCCAGGTAGAGAGAGAGAGATAGCTGGGTCGAGGTAGAGGGAGAGAGAGCTGGGTCGAGGTAGAGGGAGAGAGAGAGGGGGGTTGGTTCCAGGTAGAGAGAGAGAGAGAGAGAGAGAGAGCTGGGTCGAGGTAGAGGGAGAGAGAGGGGGGGGGGGTTGGTTCCAGGTAGAGAGAGAGAGAGAGAGAGAGAGAGCTGGGTCGAGGTAGAGGGAGAGGAGAGCTGGGTCGAGGTAGAGGGAGAGAGAGAGAGGGGGGGTTGGTTCCAGGTAGAGAGAGAGAGAGCTGGGTCGAGGTAGAGGGAGAGAGAGAGGGGGGGGGGTTGGTTCCAGGTAGAGAGAGAGAGAGAGAGAGCTGGGTCGAGGTAGAGGGAGAGAGAGCTGGGTCGAGGTAGAGGGAGAGAGAGAGGGGGGTTGGTTCCAGGTAGAGAGAGAGAGAGAGAGAGAGCTGGGTCGAGGTAGAGGGAGAGAGAGAGAGGGGGGGTTGGTTCCAGTAGAGAGAGAGAGAGAGCTGGTCGAGGTAGAGGGAGATAGAGGGGGGGGGGGTTGGTTCCAGGTAGAGAGAGAGAGAGCTGGGTCGAGGTAGAGGGAGAGAGAGAGGGGGGGGGGTTGGTTCCAGGTAGAGAGAGAGAGAGAGAGAGAGAGAGAGCTGGGTCGAGGTAGAGGGAGAGAGAGCTGGGTCGAGGTAGAGGGAGAGAGAGAGAGGGGGGGTTGGTTCCAGGTAGAGAGAGAGAGAGCTGGGTCGAGGTAGAGGGAGAGAGAGAGGGGGGGGGGTTGGTTCCAGGTTAGAGAGAGAGAGAGAGAGAGCTGGGTCGAGGTAGAGGGAGAGAGAGCTGGGTCGAGGTAGAGGGAGAGAGAGAGGGGGGTTGGTTCCAGGTAGAGAGAGAGAGAGAGAGAGAGCTGGGTCGAGGTAGAGGGAGAGAGAGAGAGGGGGGGTTGGTTCCAGGTAGAGAGAGAGAGAGAGCTGGGTCGAGGTAGAGGGAGATAGAGGGGGGGGGGGGGTTGGTTCCAGGTAGAGGGAGAGAGAGCTGGTTCGAGGGAAAGGGTATGTTCATGTTTTTCATAGTGTTTTTTGTCTGAGATGTTGTAAGCGAACGTGAGCGATCAATTCTATTGTGATTTTATGTATGTTTTCAGTTTTTATACAGATATTAATTCTGGTAATCGCCGTATAATGCATTTTGGTAATTCAAGTTGTGTTTATGACAGAATTCTGAGCGTTTTGTTCAGCCTATTGATGTTTTGCCATTCTCAGTGTCTTTTGCGATCATAAATATTATGTTCTTGTTGTTTTGAATTAGTTTTCAATAATATTATGATAAAAAAGTGTTCTGGGCAGGCCAGTGACTTTCTGGCAGTTTTCTGGCAGCTTTCGGGCAGGGGTGCCCATGGCATGTACCGGGCACTGCCAAAAAAAATTTGTCGTCAAGTCATGGGCAACTTTTGGGCTTGCCATGGGCAGACAGGTTTCAATGGAGGTCATAACTTGGCTCAAACTTAACCGATTTTGCTCAAATTTGAAACACGGTTAGGGAATTAGCTATAGAAAACAAGTACATCAATAAAAACTTTGTTTTGCAAATTTCAGCCTTTTTGAGGAGAAACTAAAAAAACGGAAGCGCGCATTAGCCGGACCAAAGACAAATCTCGCACAGCGCTTCGCGCTGCGCGCGATTCATGAAAAAGTGGGGGCCCAACGACTGTGAGATTTGTCTTCTGCTGTGCGCCCCCTAGACAGCTACTCTCAAATGAAGCAGCTACTGCTACAAAAACCGATAGTATTCACTACATTTAGTTACCTTAATCATTTATGCATTAACTTTATACTAGTTAACTTTATTTCATGTGACCTAATTCTGTTTGTTTAAATGCGAATGCAACTGGGAATCGCCATGACTTGCATGGTCAATTCCACTGCAGTTTCAATAGTGGAGGAAGAGGTATTCCATGATGACCTACTGTTCAATCGAACTGATTTCACCCACAAACAGGTTTGTTTGTGTTGTTCATTTGTTTTTATGTTTGCATATCTCTTTCTTCGTTGCGAGAAGAAGTCATATAGTCCTTTTCATTCCTATGTCGGCTCATAAAGTAAAAATTCCCCGCTCATGTTTGTTGTATGGTAAACATTACGGAGAACGTTTGAAATTTTTCTCAGTTCAGCTTAATGACATTTTGCAGAAGGATATATCTGAGAGCACTTCTTCCATTGCAAACACTGTACTAATTTTAAACATTGATGATTTACTGTAGCAGTGAACGTAGGAATTAGATAAACTACTACCAGGTAACCTTAACCGGGTTACTTGGTTAACACTTTTGTTAACCACATGTTAACCCTCTTTTACAATGTCTTTTGGGGGAAATTTAGGGTTGCCAAGTGGTTAACAAAAGGGTTGACCAGGTAACCCGGTTAATGGTTAACGGCTAGGGTTAACGAAATACCGGGTTCAATAAAGAATTGGCCAGAAAAAACACCGAATTTGTTAAAATACATTCGACTGAAACGAGTTCGGAGTGGGAGGGGGGGGGGGGACCTTTGTGGCATTCTAACAATGGTTCAAATAAAGGTTAGACGGTTTATGTTACCATATGCCGCTGTGTTTTCAATTGGATCCTGTTGCTTTTCGGTCGAAATTCATGAAATACGGTGTGTTCTACGATCAGACAACAATGATTCTTTGATCACTTCCTGAGTCTGATGTGTGCGTCACTACGTTTCAACTATTACAGAAAGTGTCCAACAATTATACAGAAAACTATGAGCAATGCGAGTTTGAATCGGAAGACGGACATCAAATTGTCACGGATTACGGGGTCAGTTATGATTACTATTGGCTTTATAACTTAGAAATGAACTACGAGGTACTTCGGTAGTTCAGACAGTCCGAACAAAGTTTCATGAATTGACATTATAACTACCATACAAACTGGAGTTGAAAACTAATTCGGTTAATTCAAATGAGGTACATTTTTGTTTTCGCTCCAGTCGCCTAGAAAGGAAGTGTAAATTCTTACAATACAGAGCTCAAGAAGACCAATAAATAGCACAATAACGGGATCACCATTGTTCGGAACCCAGATTGGGATCCATACTTCCGTGTGCATATGGGCAAGTGAGCAACTACCAATAAGTTCGACGTCGTATTTTCACATTTGCGTTTTATATTATTATACTATTTATGTCGTTCGACGTCGTATTTTCACATTTGCGTTTTATATTATTATACTATTTATGTAATTTCATTCAAGGGCAGTTTGGTTTGGAGCCACAACGAGCAGAACATAGTGTTCAGTGGTACATTCTGGGGGGCATTGGTCGTTTGTCTACCAGCTATGGTCATTGTTCAGGTGAATGTTTCACACTTTTTGGGGTCCACAAATAGAATTATACATTGAGAATTGACTCTGGAACTACCTTCTGGAACGATACGACATCAGCAGATATTATGCACTTCAAAACTCAGTTTTTCATCTTTGAATAGAAATAGTAGGATATTAAAACAAGCGATTACTTTAACCGACTCGAACCAATTTTAGAGTTTTTGTGTAACATCGTTTCGAGGTTGCACATAATACATAAAACATCACGGAATCGAACAAATCTGATAACTCTCCGACTAACGAAGTACTATGACGAAAAGGACAAAACACGTTTTCAATAGTTTCATTAACTTATGATAATTTTTGGAGTATTTTTCAGCAAACCATAAAAAATAGGGTAACTTAACTTAATTTTTCAGCGTCGTTCCCCGCGGTTCATTTTGCTAACTTGTTAACAAGCGATTACTTTAACCGATTCTAACCAATTTTATAGTTATTGTGTAACATCGTTTCGAGGTTGCACATAATACATAAAAGGTCGCAGAGTCCAGCTTTTCTGATATGAAGTCATTTAATTCAGCAAATTAAAAAAGTACTATGGTGGAAAAGACTAAAAACATGTTTCAAACTGTCTGTTGTCCAACCCTCTGAGAAAACCCAAAACCGTCTTGAGTCAGGGTCGAAACGGTTTTGAGTACATCTCCTACTGAGCGCATTGACGTAACTATGCCATCATCCAGAAGCTTTGCAATTTGTTGAGAGTACTTTTTGTTCAAAAACCTTTAAAAGATAATTTCAATCATTTCTCAGCGTCGTCTCCCAACACGTTTACAACGGTTCCATCTTATAGAAATTCGTAACTGAATGTTTTGAGCACCACAAGAAAAAATAAGTTAACTTCATTACTTTTTCTTTTCCAGCGTCGTTCCCCGCGACTTATCTTTCTGACAGCCATGATGTTGTATATTATCTCTTCTCTTTCTACTCCATTCTTGGCCAATCATTTCGGTTTCAAAGCTGTGTTTCTAAGTAGAGCCTTGATGGGACTGGGAGAGGTGGGCGAATTCATGTTTTTATACACATATGTTTCACAAGTTGTTTCTTTCACTTCGCTCCGTTAACAGGCGGTGATCATTATACATTCAATTAGTATAGAACACTTGATCAGATAAGTCTTTTTCCAGTTTCTAGAGTGCGTATTTGGGAAACATACAGACATGATGTTTCCCAGTTTAACTAATGTACTGAAATGTTTCAGGGAGTGGTGATTCCCTGCATAAATGCTCTAATTTCCAACTGGTTTCCCGTAGAAGAAAGAAGTACCGCAATTGCACTATTTACAACCGGGAACCAACTAGCGGGTAAGTGAGAGTTTTTTCCGATTTCAAGATTCTAGGTGTGTTCATTCACAAAAAAAAACTGCCGGGACCGTTTTGAGGAGAGGGAAAGAAAGAAAGAAAGAGAGAGAGAGAGAGAGAGAGAGAGAGAGAGAGAGAGAGAGAGAGAGAGAGAGAGAGAGAGAGAGAGAGAGAGAGAGAGAGAGAGAGAGAGAGAGAGAGAGAAAGAGAGTGAATTTAATAAAGATAGGAGACACAGAAAAAGAGGAAGAGAGGGGGGGGGGCGAGATTGAATTCGAGAAAAAAATGAAATGTGTTACAGGAGCCATAGGAAACCCGGTGGCTGCGATTCTGTGTTCTTCTAAGTGGAAATGGCCAGCTATTTTCTACGCTTGTGGCGAGTTTCATATTTATTTTGAGAATGCAAGAATATCTCCGCATCTTGACCATTTCCTGCGTCTCTCCTTCTGCGCACTATTTCTCAACACTTGTAGAGGCAGAGAAACTACAAACATGACATCACTAAACTTTCTTCATTCATTTTGTTTTTGTTGTTAGTTACTTTCGTGTTAGATAAGGCAATTCCCTCTCTTTCAGCTATTCTCGGTGGAATTTGGAGTGTTCTGTGGACGTTCGCTTCATCTGACGATCCTTCAGAATGTAAATTCATGACACACAGAGAACGAGAGTATTTGGCCGAGAAACTGGTCACCACACACAGAAAAACACAGGTTTGTCTTTATAATAATCTTCCTTTTACGGCAACTAATTCAGCCGCGGGTTATAGGATTTGTCAAACCGTTGTGGACACCGTACCATCGACGTTGTATGGGACGGGGTTTGGCGAGCGGCCAGTTCGTCTACGTATCTTTGATCTACTCACTCTCTCAACTGCTGGCAGATAATCAACGACCGCTCGCCCCGCATCGCCCAATCAATTGAACCCTCTGCTGTCTTTATGGGGAAAATGACGACTACACTTTATTCATAGAATTCCGTAGGGGGGGGTAGAGATAGGCATAAAGATACCGCGCCGAGTGGGATCGAACTCTGGTCTGTGGCGCGCGACAGCTGAAAGGTAACCACTTGACCACTCGGTCGATTGTAGGGCGAGACCGAATATTTGATGTAGTTTGATCTCAATATACTTCATGACGAACTTTGACCGAAAACGACGGGACCAAGCTACAAAAACAGCGGGATAGAGCGACAGATAGCGTATATGGTCGTCGTCAATAGAGAGACGGAAGGGTACTGTATATCTCAATTCCCGCTGTGTACGGACACATGTCTTCAATTCCGAAGATTGTAGGATATGACTCTCGTAGCGTAGTGGTTGGCACCCAGCTACAATTTTTTCGCTCCCAAGTTCGATTCCGGCAAGAGACGAAAATTTATAAATTTGCCATATCCTGTATCTTATGTCGCTTTGCCCTATGTTTGCTAAGTTTCTCTATATATTTTCATTCCTCTCAAATTTCTTTTGAATACGAAATGATTTAGAGCCGTGTGATCGGTAATTTTTTCCATAACTTGTCAAGAAAAAATAGAAGTCTGTCTTATTCCAGAACAAACGGAACATTCCCTACAAGAAAGTGCTGACCTCTCTACCTTTTTTGGCTCAATTCCAGAGTGGAATGGTCATACACATCATTATCGCTTTTCTCCATATATATTTGGCCACATATCTGAAAGACGTGTTGCGCCTGGGAGTAGTTGCGGTAAGTGTTTCACGAACTATTTATATGGGGAACAGAACTGGGGGACACGATAAATTGTTGTAATGTGGTTCGAGCACACAAACATACAAGTACAGTCATGCGAAATTGAAAGTCATTAAAGTAAAAGTCATTTAAATCGAGATTTAAAAAGAAAAGAAAATAACGAATGGTCTAGAAGTAGTAGCGGTGAGCGTTTCATGAATAGTATATATAAGGAGCGGTAAAAAGGGTAACTTGGTTTGATCCAAATTCAAAAACACAAAAACTTGAATTAAAAAGATTGATTTCAGTTGACAATGTGTAACTGCCTCGACGTTTGCAAACGGGGACAACATGAAATATCTTACACCAAGTTTTGCGATTTGTCTACACTTTTGCCAGGGATGAAAAATAGTGATGAATGCATTTTCTTCGAGCTTATCGAAATTTCGTCAGTTTATTTATTGAACGAGTAGTTGTGAACACAGATATCAAATGAGGATGTTGTAAGTTCGATTCGTACCTGAATGTGTATTAAGGTGTAGGTTTTTTGAACAAAATGGGGTGAACTCTATATGTAACCGGGGTTTCTGGCGTTTTTGGTAACCAATTTTTTAGGTTACCTCAATAGGTAACCGGTTGGTAATCTGATATGGGTTTTTACCTACAGTTCGGACGGTAAGCTGTGAGTCAACCTGAAAAAAGGTAACAAAAAAACACGGTTATAGAGTTGGCCATAACATGATTGTTTCAGAACGGAGCATTTATTGCCATTCCAAATATTTTCACTTTTCTCTTTCAAGTTGGTTGGGGAATGTCTATGGATAAACTGAAGGGAAACAACACTATATCGCCAACGACTGCTGTGAAAATATCTCAGTCTTGTGGTAGGCTCAGTTCAATGTTTCACTCTCTAAACATATTCCTAGGAGAACAGAGAAAGGCGGTAAATCGTAAATACTGTGACCAATGTAGTATGATTCCGAAAGTCTGAAGTGATCCAATCTGAAGTATATCGTATGTAATAACCATCAAACCGTTTGATGAAAAATCATTAGTTGTTTCTTTTCAAACAAAAGGTTCAACTAAAAACTAAACTGAAGAAAAATAAAAATTTTTTTGCTAAGGACTGCTGTGAAAATCTTCCAGTACTGTGGTAGGCTCACTTCAATGTTTCACTCTCTAAAGATATTCCATAGAGAACAGGCATATTCGATGTTCTCAAACATGTGAACAACAAATGTTTCTCAAAGTCAGAATAGATCAAAATTGAAATCTATTATATTCAGAAAAAGGGTTGAAACGATAATCGATAGGAATGTTTAAAAAAAGCTCAACCATAAATTATACGGACAACTTACAAACATGAAACCGTAGTAAGTTCACTGCTTTACTACATGGAGGCAGTATAAGAGAAGAAGTAGGTTAATAGTTTTTAATAATATATTTTTAATAATCTTTTACGGCAACTATTTCAGCCGTGTGTTACTTTATTCATACAAATACAACCAAGACAGTGATCACAATGTAGTATCCGTAGAGGGGAGTCCGTAGAGAGAAACTAGACATGGGTGAGCTTCATTACCAGCTCATGTGGTCCGCCATGAAGATACCGCACCGAGTGGGATCGAACCCTGGTGTACTGAGTGCTAGCGCGCACACAACCAGTCGACCACTCGGCCCCAAAAAGTTTGTATAGAACAAGATTACTAAATTGCTGGGTACACTGTATTCTGTATAGACTATTTGAGTATGTCCTGCACACCACCCTGACTCATAATCAAAATTGTTTCTTTATTGTTAGAACCTAAATTATTGAATAGCTTTCTGGACGAAAATTATGTCAAGTGGACACGTTGTACACATAACATGCAGTTTTAATCAAGTCGGTAAGTTGGGAACCATGACTCTGACTCACTATTTTCAACTCTCGTCCCTATTTTAACACAGTTCAATGTTTCAGCGAATCTTGGCCTGGGTGTCGGTCTGCTTTCGCTTGCCTTTTTTGTCGACTGTTCGACACCCGGTTTGGCTCTCGTCGTATTCTGCATAATGTGAGATATTTTCCTCTGTGTTTCTGTGGATATGTAGTTTGATCTTTCATACACGTCCATTGTTTTGAGCTACAACTTAATCATTTGTCGCACAGTACATTATTTGAAACACATGTTAATGACCCGTCTTTTTACTGAAGTGAGATGTCCAACTCAAATCACTTCCGGAACATTTTCAGTAATATTCATGAGGGGTCTTCATGAAGTACATGTTAGTATAAGGTGTTCTTACTAAACTACAATGTTTTGCGACGTATTGATTGATTGATTTATTTATTTACATGCAAGCATGTGAGATACAATGAGAGAACAAAAAATGAATAAAAACCAACTGAATTTGAGCAATATGAAAACACGAATCGGAACATGGTGAACAGTAAGGTGAACATTGAATGAGCATATATATGACTACAGTACAACGATCGACATTTCAATGGGGTTTTGACTAATAAACATAGTAAGGTCAGTTACAAGTGCTTTTCCGAACAATATTTCTTGGCCGCCGCAAGAGAACTCGGAATATTTTTGTTCTTGTAACTCAAATGTTTTGCGACGTATATATAAATGATTGGTGAAAATGAAGCGCACCCACGATGTGGAATGCGTTTTTACTATTATGTTTGTGCTAAATATAATGTAAATAAAATACACTTTCAAGATTCCATATTTGCCAATGTTTAGTCATATTAAGTTAGGGTGTTTGTAATTTTCGTAAAGATGAACTTCAACACTGTAATACAAAGCAGGTTTGGTCATTGTTTTATTTATATACTACATGTATAAAATATAAATACCCTATTTAGGTATGCGATGATGAGTACATTCACAAGTGGGGTCTACACCTCTCTGCTATCTCTGGCGCCTCCCTTCACAGCCACTCTCTCGTCCATTTCTATGTTCGGAAATCTGCTGGGAAGACTGTCCACCCCCTTTATAGTGGGGATGCTGAAACACTCGGTTGGTTTATAGTTTCCATGAAATATTATTGGAAAACGTTTAATGGAAATATATCGGTTTTGAAATGATTTTGAAATAGTATTTCGATCAACAAAGACATCATTTGATAACCAACTGCGGAGGAAGTACACGTTGAGCAGGTGAGATAGTATGTAGATCAAAAATACGTAGATGCCCCATATTCAAACTGATTTTGCAGATTCATACCTACAGTGTTGACAAGATTTTCATGCTTTCTATTTTCGTTTTGCGTATTCAGGGAACGGAGGCCGAGTGGCGTACTATTTTCTGTCTTTTCGCTTCATTTTCTCTCAGCTCTGGACTGATTTTCGCCGTATTTGCATCAGGTATCTACATTTGTTCTTGATACCTTGAAGCAGGACGATGGTGTGGACCAATCCCGTGTCAACGGTCCTTTAAACTGCAATTGGAAAATTTATTGCAGTTCAAAGGACTGAAGCATTGCACCACATAATCGTCCTTCGTTAATTAATGGTGCAATTTACCACGGAACAGAAACGAAAAAAATGCTGTTTTCAAGTAGTTTCAAATGCCTGGATAAAAAACTTTAGTAAACAAATTCATTCGAAAAAAAAGTTCAATACTTATGAGCCATTTAGAATCGGAATCGGAAAGTTTGCGTTCACAGTGAAAGTTATACAAGAACTTTTTGAAAAAAAAATTGTTTTAATGTTTTTTTTTGAATAATTCATTCCGTGGTGAATACTCTGTATATTGATCTCTCACACGCTGTAAGTGGGCCCGTTAGATGTTGTTTGAACAGTCGATGACTTGGAGAGTCACGTTTACACGTTTCACATTTTTACTTTGGAGAAATACAGATAAACATAGAAACCGAAGAGAACCAAACGAAGTTACTTTTTTTCCGTCCTAGAGCTACATAAAGTCCATGTTTCACGTTTCATTTAAATACTGACCATTGTTCAGGTGAAGTGCAGGATTGGGGCAGAGAAATTTCTGAGAGTGAGAAAGTCGAAATGCACCGACAGAAAACGGACACGAATTGAGTACAATTGTATAAATATACGAGTAAATAATAATAAATATGTTACTTATTTATTTATTTATTTGATGCACTACGACGAGGTGCGCTAAACGAAAAAGAAAAAAACTAAACACAGAATTATAATTCTCAATATAATTCTGTGTCTAGTTTTTCTTTCTCGTTTAGCGCACCTCGTAGTGCATCGAATGAATGAATAAATAAATACTTCGTTTGTATACTCTGGAAACTGCTTTCAGGTATAAATCCAGATCTTGCAATACATTGACACCCTTGCAAAAACGAACATATGCTAGGTTGCTACACTAGTACAAAGCGTTCGAATAAAAACCGAATCATCTGAACTTAATTTCCCCGAGTTATTAAATGCAACAGCTTGGTTATAGTGGGTGCCAAATTTATAAATTTCTGTCTCTCGCCGGAATCGAACCTGTGAGCAGAAGATTCGTAGCATGGCACTAACCACTGCCCTATTAGAGAACATAACCGGCAGGCTTTATAATCAAATACATTCGGGCGTACACATCGAAAAGTGAGATATACAGTACCCTCCCGTCTTTCCGTTGGCGACGACTATAAAGAGAGCGTTCCTTTCCAGATATTACTTTTGAGTTGATAATAGGATACTATGACTACCTTACTATTGCTTCTTTGTTGAAAGCAGCACAGTATTGGAAGGAAAATGTCTTATTGTATCACGTGCATACTAGAATTAAACTGAATAGTCACGTACTAATAGCATTCTAATGAGAAATCGCGCACTTTATTTTTGCACGTTTCTGAGTTCTGCTGTGTTTCACATGTTTCACGTGACTGTGCAATCGACTAGCATTATACTGTTATGTCTCTAGCTAGCCTCGCTTTTTCAAAGCTATTTAAGTAGACAAATATTGTTAAACCACCTTGTTATCTACTACACATCAGTTAAAGACTACCAAAATAAATGGAACCGAGTAAAATTACGTCATCATGGCCAAAAGGTAATATTGCCGTTTTCATTGCTTGATATATGCAAAATTCGCCGAATTCCAGTTGGCACTGTTATTTATGGTCTGTTGTAACACATTGGAAGACATTTTTGAGATTTTCATTCATGAATTCTTAGTATAGTCGCCATTTTCCCCATAAAGCCAGCAGAGGGTTCGATTGATTGAGCGATGCGGGGCGAGCGGTCGTTGATTACTTGTGTGTAGAGAGAGTGTGCAGATCAATGATACCCAGACTGGCTGGCCCCTCGCCAAAACCCGCCCCTTACCAAGTCGATGGTACGGTGTGCTCAACGGTTTTACGAATTCGATAACTTGCTAGCAACGTATACGTGGGATTTGTGAGTAATCTATAGCGGGGCTGCAACATTCGAATGACCAAAGGGTTGGAGTATATGAGAAACTGTTCACATCAATTAGTTTAAGCATTGCTTCTCGAATGAAAAATATATGTCCATGTAATTCAGATTCATCTTCACGTTTGACATTATTTTTTTATATTAACTATGTTAATCACTTATTTGAACCGGTGATTAAAATACTTCGTTTTGAAGCGTAATTTTAGTCTTTTGAAGATTAGTAATGCGTTTTTATTTAAAAATCTTGAGAGAAGTAGCTTCTATTACTTCCTTCTTTCTTTGTTGTTCTAGTATTCTTTCGGTTTTCTACACATTGGAAAGTGAGAAACACAACTCTTTTCTCTCGAAACAGACCTTATTTGTTGAAAGCCATCAATAGCACTAACCATGAATCAATATTTGTATTTGAACAAAAGAACATTAGAATATAACCATTTCTATGCCTTCTTCATCCGTGGCTCCTTGTCTTCCAGCAGCTGCTGATCGCACCCTGCATCTATGAGTGCGGTGGTGGTGATGGCCAGATACCAGATATTGTTCTTGCACTCTATCTCCCACTCGTTGGTTCCAGATCCCAATAGATGGTAGTCGGACCTGAGATATCAATTATAAATTGTAGTTTGGTCTCACACATCATTTATTTCGATCAATGAATACAAAGGCGTCAAACTACAAATTCATCACATGAGGGCCTTTCCATGAAGTCAGAGTTTTAGTTTGGTTTATTCCTCATGTAATCTTGTTTTTCTTGTTTTCCCTCTCAGTTTTTTTTATTGTACAATTTTAAATTTTTTCGATCGATAAAAACCGAGGGGTCAAACTACAAACACAGCACATGAGGCCAGTATACCGTGGGTCAATCGCACAGTCACGTGAAACATGTTACACACAGCAGAACTGAGAAACGTGAAAAGTGCACAGTTCCATATTAGAATGCTAACTTTACGCGAGAATTCAATTAACTTCTAATATATGTACCGTTACAGCCTATTCTGCCTCGAGCAATCCTAAAGATGAGAGTTGTTCTAAGTTTGGCCTGAGCACCTGTAAGTCTACTTCTCTCAGAACGGTAATTCTCAGTTTTCCCAACAATGCGCCAATTAACCGAATTTACCTCTGCAACTCATTCACTTTCTTATCATTAAGGTTTATATGCAGCCGCTCCTTGTTGGGACCCCTAGTTAAAATGGAAATGATTCAAATGAAAATACTCGACGTACAACGATAATGTGGACCAATCCCGACGCATCAGGCCTCTAAACTGCAATTGTATGAGAGTTTAAAGGACTGAAGCGTTAGGATTGGCCCACATAATCTTCTTTCTTTAAATGAAAATGAATACAATCAAAATGTTTGAACTGACGCTGCCTTCAGCGTGACGCTTCCTCCGTTACAGCCGACTGTCAGATGACAGAATTTGTGCTTATAGTCCCGTTTCAGGCGAAGAATATCGAGATTCGTTCCACAGTTGGTGGTGTCGTATTCGGAGGTCAAACGGGAACCATTTTTGGTGTCCGGAGATTTCTGGCAAGTCGCCAGATAGAACTGTTGGAGGCAGAGGGGGCCGCACGGATCTGGATGCGTATGTAACATAGACTAGAAGTAAATTGAGTCATCACATAAAGTTGGCATTCCAATGAGGATTCGTGCACTTTGTCATTGCACGTTTCTGAGTTGTGCCGTGTTTCACATTTTTCACGTGGCCATGCGATTGACTTACAGTATACCAGAACCTATATCCCATCTGCGTCTCTAGTTTTGCGCACTATTTTGCGACGTCCCGTATCCCGGCGAGACGTATACTAAAAGTCAAATGAATAGTCACGAAGTTAGCAATCAAAAGGAATCGTGCACTTTGTCTTTACACGTTCCTGAGTTCTGCTGTGTTGTTCCACGTGATTGTGCAACTGACTAACTGTATAGGGGCAGAGAAACAATGTAATCAATAGAGTCTCATGAGAAGCTAAGGGGAATAGGGAACATATTAGTCCATTAACTTATACTCTATTAAAACAAAACATTCACATCCTGTTTTTCTAATGAGGTATCTCTTATCTCATGAGATGTTTGAGGGACTGCTACTCGCCTGCTCAAGTGAAGGTGTCTGTAAGTTGCGAAAAAGACTCACCTTCAACCTTCTCTACCGCACTCTGTTGGCTTTTAAAGCTTCGATAAGTGTGGTAATGAGTTTGATGACCGAAAACCCCAACGACTAAATAGGCGGAGAGAAACATTGGAGTAAAGTACTGCATTTCGCACAGAACATTCACATGATCTCAGCTTATATGGCAAAGCCCGCTTCAGAAGTGTTCTCATGCATTATATTCATTATTCAGCATTTGTAGTCATTACAATTGACAATCCATTTAGATGGATGTTTTTGATTCACGTGGGAATTTGTTGTGGAACATTACACCATTATTCACTAACTTAAAATTATCACGAAACAGAAAAAGGCGTTTGCAAAACTGAAACAGTGGCCGACAGAAGTTACATGAGCATTTTTTCAATAGGTAATATCTGTTGTCAATAGCCCTTCTGAATTTCGCTTGTTTTTAATGATACCATTCAGTCTTTGTTTTTAATGGTACCATTCTCAAGTAGTTGGCAAAGAAACTGTCGAAACAAGAAGAGCAGAAGTGATTAGTTTTCCATTCAAATTTTGTCCATGTAACTTACATGGCCAGCTTACAAATACGGCCACAGGGGAACTTTTTCACCTTGGTGGTCCCTCTCAGTAACAACGCACGTATATTTTAGCCGAATTTGGTATAATGTTAGTCAATTGCACAGTCACGTGAAACTAGCATTCTGATGAGGCAACGTGCACTTTTTCATTGTTTAACAATCACGTGACTGTGCAACTTACTAACAGTATACTTACTCAGTGGCCACGCACATATCATCCTTCACTTTTTAGCACATATCATTTTAGCTGATTTTTTTAGTTCGTTCGAATCTGGCTGTACTCGCTAACTATTTATCAGCAATTAAATGGAGGTTTTGCAAGTCATCACCATATTCGGACCAAGCTGCAAAAACTTTCAAAAGATCAATCAAATTTTGTGGTTGCCTCACTGCAGTTGAATGTAGCACACGGGTTTTAAATCTCAAATTGAGACGACGGTCTCAGTAACGACATGTTTTCAAGCTTATAATCATTAGTAAAAAGTGGGGGAATCAACAAATGTGTGAGTTGTGTTTGGTTCGACCTCTACATCAGCAAAAAGTGACCAATACGAGTTGCTGTGATACTGTAGCAGAAGTATTCCGCAAAATTAGAACAATACAAATTTTGCACAATGGTTCACAACGCACGCATGATATTTCAGAAAATGCAGAAGGGTATTTCATGTGTGCTTTGACGACATGCGTGCGTTGTGAACCATTGTGCAACATTTGTATTGTTCTATTTTTGCAGAATACTTCTGCTACAGTATCACAACAACTCGTATTGGTCACTTTTTGCTGATGTAGAGGTCGAACCAAACACAACCCACACATTTGTTGGTTCCCCCACTTTTTACTAATTGTCCTTTTTTTGCTAGTTGTACTCCTACAACTTCCTGTTTCACCTATTCACCGAGTGGATCTTGTGAACTCATTATATAGGAATCTCAGTTTTGTTTGTGCAAGAAGCCGAATGTAGACCATAAAATTTAGGTTTTGGCGCCATTTGACGCAAATTGGCGCCCGCGCCCGGCGCCAACGCAGAATAATAGTTTGTTACTTCTCAATTCACTCAACATGTGATAACCATTAACTGTACCACATTTCGAACTATTACAGTGACGCTGTCGCGAGTTTAGGTTTTGGCGCCAATTGGTGCAAATTGGCACCCGCGCCCGACGCCAACGCAAAATAATCATTTTTCCCTTATCAATTCACTCAACATGTGATAACCATTAACTGCACCAAATTTCGAATGATTCCAGTGACGCTGTCGCGAGTTTAGGTTTTGGCGCTAATTTGTGCAAATTGGCGCCCGCGCCCGGCGCCAACGCAAAATAATCATTTTTCACTCATAAATTCACTCAACATGTAGTAACCATTAACTGTACCAAATTTTAAACGTTTTCAATGACGCTGTCGTGACTTTAGATTTTGTTCAGGGCGCCTATTGGCGCCCGCGCCCGGCGCCAATGAGGAGCTATACATCTCATATTTGGCGCGCCGGGCTAACTTTTGACTTAGAACTATTGTTCCAAATTTCAGCCAAATCGGTTTAGTAGTTTTTCCAATACTATGCGGACAGAATTCCGTGAGGGACGAGGGAGGAGGGAGGAGGGAGGAGGGGCGAGGGACGAATTACGGCGGAACTTTTCAACAACGACACGAAACCATAACTCAGGCGAAAATTATTCGATTTGGCTGAAATTTTCACACAATGTTCCATTCGTGATTCTCTAACGTTCTCTTCTTTAGTTCGAGAAAAAAGATTATATTTGAAGCTTTTTGTTAATTAAAAGGAAAAAAACGAGTCCGCATAGGGCAAACCAAAGACAACTCACGCAGAGCGCTTCGCTCTCCGCGCGATATATGCCCAACAAACCAGTATAAGCCATACAACGTGTATTTGAAACTACAAGATTATGCAATTTCACAGAATTTGAGCGAGTTCTCCTTATTTCAAACAAATTGCCAGTTAAAACTTTCGAACGTTCTATCAAATTATATGGTTGCCTCACTGCAGTTGAATGTAGCACACGAGTGTTAAATGTCAGATTGAGACGACGGTTCAGTAACCATGTTATAAGAAAATGTTCATGTAAATAAACCAGAATTTCGATTGACCACATTCCGCATATATACATACTGGGTTTGAGCTAAATTATCGACTATGAGAAAATGTTGCTAAAATATTCACAATTTTGGCTGCTATCTCTCTTGTTCTAGTCTCCAAAATACATAGTGGTCATTTGAACAGTATAGATGCTTAAAGGTACGGTAGCTCTTGAACACATTATTACCAAGTTGCATACTTTCTTGCATACATACGTGTGTATTTGGTTCCTGAACCAATCTACATCTTTTCTCTCTCTCTCTCTCTCTCTCTCTCTCTCTCTCTATCTCTCTCCCCTTGCCTTCTCTTTCTTTTCATCCCTCTTTCTCTCTTTCTCTCTCTCTTTCTTTTTCTCCCCTTCCCCCTCTCTCTCCCACGCCCTTCTCAACCACCCTCCGCAGTCTTCCGTCCTTACTCTGCGTCTCTAGCCCACTCTGCCTTCTCTGCGTCTCTTCCTATCAGCCCCTCTCGTCTCTATGTACAACATTGATTTTTCTCATATATTTACCTAACAACGCATATGTTTCTGGTGTTTAGACTATGAAATTACCCAAGCAACCGGATTGAAATCAACCAAAAATCAGACCGGTTGCTTTTGTAAAGAGAGGTTGGTTGCTTTTAGAAACTAACCGAAAAATAACCGATTTAATTTCCAGAACCAACCAGCCTTTCTTTAACAAAAGCAACCAACTTTTGTGAAGAAATATGATCTTGTTGGTTTTATTATCAACTCGGTTGATTTTTGTAAAGAGAGGTTGGTTGCTTCTTAAAAGAAATCCGGTTGATGCGAAAACCAACCGAATTTTCGTCACAAAAGCAACCGGGTTAATTTTTGGTTGATATCAAGTCGGGTGCTTGTGTAATCCGCCGAAAACGGTATACTTTTTCCAGGACAGGTTGCTTTAAAACTTACGTTTTACGCGTTAAAAACATGAAAAGGTTTAATAAATATAACAATGTGGTACAGATAACTATAGTATTTTACCGGTTTTTAGGTTACAACGAATTTACAGGTTTCAGCAATAGAAACAACGATAATATCATTTCTATGTATATTCAATATGAAGGAAATACTGTATGATTATAAGAAATGGAGAGGAGCTCACCCCATCATGTACTGTATTTATCGGCTACAGTTCTTGATAAACTTGTTTTATACCTATTTGAGAGTATGACATTTTAGTTTTTCGAAGAATTCGGGAGTCAAGCTTTTTGCGCCTAATAAGAACTGCAATTTTGTACAAATGTTTCACGTATAGTATAGAGTCGGGCGTAATTTCGTTACAAGTTATACTTCATCAACGAAAACAAGGTAGAAAGACTGTCGCTCTCTCCCCCCTCTTTCTCTCCCTCTCTCTTTCTCTCTCTCTCTCTCCCCTCTCTCCGTCTTTCTATCTATTCCTCTCTCTCTCTCTTCCTCTCCTTGCGTATTTCAACCAAATGTTTCATAGGTCACGTACCCCAACCCTGTAGTATGCATAGTTAACCCCCGAACAATAGATGTTTGTCCTTCACATACCGTATTCTTCTTTCAACTCCCTTTCCTATACTATTCGTGTTTCTTTGTAGAAAATCCCACCTACTATACTAGAAGTAAATTGAGTAATCACGTAAACTTAGCATTCAAATGAGGCATCGTGCACTTTGTAATTGCACGTTTCTGAGTTCTGCTGTGTTTAACATGTTTCACGTGACTCTGCATTTGACTAACAATATGAAAACTATGTGAATTCGATAAAAACCTAAAAAAATAAGTTGTGATACGTTCTATTTAATGTGCATTTATACGCATACTATTGATACAAACATTTCGAACTTACCTGAGAGTACGTTTGAGTTGTTCTAAAATCTTGGGAGTGCAAGCCTTTTTTGAGCCTGAAGTACTGCAACTATGCACAAATGTTTCCGGTATAGTATATAGTCGGGCCTAGTTTAGTTTGAATTCAATGTTTTCTATCGCTCTATCGATAAACCTAAGTGCTTGCGAAATGTTCTGAAACGAATGCAAAAAGTTGATACTCTTGATACTAAAGAACACTCAAACGGCTATTCTCTTTTTTATTCTCAGCAACCCAATTACTAGTGAAACATTCGAGCAAGTTACAGTTCAGTCACGATCAGTCTTGAAAGAGAAATAAGTAACGAAACATTTACGAATTGTTCAGAATTTCTTAAAGAAGGACGATTGTGTGGTCCAATCGCAAAGCTTCAGTCCTTTAAACTGCAATACATTTTTCAATTATAGTTTAAAGGACCGTTGACACGGGATTGGTCAACATAATCGTCTTGCGTTAACGCGTTTACAATTTGAAATTCGAAAGGAACAAACACTGTGGTACATAAGCCTATTATTATAGTACTTCAACGGTATTTTACGTTACAGCAGTTCAACGAAAATCTCATTTTTATATATCTTTCATATGAATGAGACACTGAATGGTTGATTGTAATAAATTAAACGGAGCTCACCCCATAAACTGTTGGTCACTTTCACAGTCACGTAAAACATGTTAAACACAGCAGAACTCAGAAACGTGCAACAAAAAAAGGACACCATTCCTCATTAGAACTATATGTGACTATTCATTTTACTTCTAGTATAAGTGTACAACACAAAAAGTGTTATTCCTTTCTATCATGTACTGTATTTATCTGCATAATTTTTAATAAACTCGTTTTATACCTATTTGAGAGTATGACATTTTAGCTTCCCGAAGAATTTGGGAGTTCAAGCTGTTTTGAGCCTAAAAAGAACTGCAACTTTATACAAATGTTTTACGCATAGTATAGGGTCGGGTCTAGTTTCGTAACACGTTATACTTCAACAATTTCTGATATTAGCAAAAACACGGTAGAAAGATTCACTCTTTCCATACGTGAATTCTTTGATTTTCTAGCTGATGATAATGAACTCTTGGTTGTTTGGCAACCAAAATCATGACGAAGGGGCAGGAATCAATTGCACCCTATTTCCTAACTACTTGTATATGTTTTATAGAGTAGATCAAAATATTCATTGAATGTGACTTCAAAATTTGAATACAAAACGAAAACAAACAGATTAGAAATGGTTTTATATTATGTTTTATATCATCAATGTTTTCTTCATTCCTACTGCAACGCCTACAGTACGGATATAATACTTATAATTTGTGTCAACTACTTAAATGTTATCGGGAAGGTACAAAACATAAATGTAAGTCTAATTTTGCAATACAAAAAGTATTATAAAGTTTTTATTTGATAATACTGTTTTTTTGGGAGAAAACAGTCATTGGATAGTCATTGGATATGGACTTTACCGTATTGGGATAAACCTGTTATTTGCTCTTCCGGTTTGCAAAAACACTTGTACAACGGTTCCCTTATTTTTTCTAATTGGAGTGCCACATCTGAAAGCCTAGTAGGCGGAAGACATCTACTGAGTGGAGGGATAGTTACAGTCGCTCATCCACAAACTTCATTTCATATCAACTTTATTCTACATGAACTCACACATGTTTATTTATATAAATGTTTTTCTTCAATTTCCCCCATCTCTCTCGCCGTTTTCCGTGTTCTGGTCCATACATCCCCAAAAAGTGTTTCTAACATTTTCAGGTAGTTCATGTTTTTTTCGACGTATCCTCGTTAATTTTTTTTTCATTTTTTTCAACTGTGGTTATTCAAAGAGCTTAGTTTATGTTCCGTTGTTACACTTCTGTGTAATAAATATCCATTCATTCATTCATTCATTCATTAATGTCTTTTAAATTACCCCCCACAATGCTTATGTTTTCAGATGCTTTCCTCTGGCGATAACTGTTCGCCGACAACTTCTGGAGGAGGCAAAATGAAGACCCAACTGGCCTGCGCCGTTTGTGGGGACGCCGTGAGTTGATGCAGCTGAATGTTGCACGTCATGTGTACAGGCATATAGGGTGTGCCAAATTTCTAAACTGTTGTCTCTAGCCGAAATCGAACCTGCGAGCTAATGATTCGTAACTAGCTTATTGTAATTTTAAGACAAGTAGAGAGATGGTTCCCACTCGTGAACTGTTGTTGATTAAAGATTTGGGACTTCGAATTACAAAAACATCACTAACATTACATATTTCTACATGCGTTTTTTGAGACGATTACTAGGAAATAATAATACAAAACACGTCTATCTAGGTCTAACTTCTTTTCTTTTTTTCATGTTTCGAAGATTGGATAATATGTTCACTTTTACAAAATCAATCATGACTTTCCATTTTTGGACGATTAGTTTCAAACAAGAAGTCGAAAACATCTAGTTCTTTCATTTCTTCAACGTTTCGAAGGTATGATATATTAGAAACTTTCAGTAGAACGTCTTCCACAAAATCTGTCTTTTCAGGCCCTGGGAAAGCACTACGGGGTGAATGCCTGCAATGGTTGCAAGGGCTTTTTCCGTCGAAGTATTTGGAAGAATAGAACATACGCGTGTCGGTTCGGGGGCACTTGTCCCATACAAAAGGGTACGTTTCCGGTACCAGGAATAAGTCACTCAAAATAAAAAGTCATTAAAGTAAAAGTCATTCGAAAGTAAAAGTCATTAAGTACAGAAACAGTTGAGAATCAAAAATAAAGTTTCCAAAAATTTTCGTTATTTTCAAATTCTGAATGAAAGTGAATTAATGACTTTTACTTTTGAATGAATGACTTTTACTTTAATGACTTTTAATTTTGAATGTCTTATTCCTGGTACCTACGTTTCCCGGGTTATTTCCCTAGTGAACATTTTCAATAAAGTTTGGTTCGCGTGGTAGTACGTGGAATTTCCTATCAATGTTGTGTTCTTGACACTGAAAAACGAACCAAGTATAAAAAACTGTCCCGATTTACCTATTTGCATCGTTATATGAAGACGGTGTGATAGTTTCGAATGAAGCATGAAGTTCAGTTTGCACGGCGGTGTGGATGAAATTCAATTCAATCAATTTTACAACTGTAAAACTTAGCAAAAACTAATAACTTGACTATACGTATAACTACATCTGGAATAATTTAAAAATTCCCAGTAGTTTTTGTATCAAACAGATATATTATTAACCACCAACACGTTCGGGCAGTTTACACATGCAACCGCGGGTTTCATGTGTACAAAACTATTGGTTGCTTTCAAATGTAACCGAATTTGTCTACAGTGAAAGTTTCAGTTATGTAGTATGATTTTGGTTGCATTTGAAAGCAACCGATGGTTTCGTATTCGTACACATGCAATCCGGTTACATGTGTAATTGTTCACAATTTTGTCGTTTCAGAGCAGCGTAACACGTGTCGCGCGTGCCGTCTTACTGTATGTCTGCGTGTGGGAATGAATCCACGGGCGGTGCAAAGTGACGTCCCTGATGATCAGGTTCAGGTGGATACTGTATCACAGGAGTTTGTGGAAATCCCAGAAACTAGGTGAGAATACAGTATAGTACAGAAAGTTCCAACTCTGGAATGACATTAAAGTATAACGGAGTTAAAAGCATTTATGTTTGAAGCTATGTACTAGTTATGTACACCTCCTGATTTTGCACAGTTTCTCATTTTATTGTTGCTCAGTAAGAAACCTAGGAAACATTAAACAACGATTATCGATGATTTTTCTACAGGGACATCGAATGTCAAACCGAGGAACAACTGAAAGAACTTCCTTCCCTAAAAGAGGTCGAAACGAAAGAACAGGTTCGTTGAAAAATTCAAGATTCACGATTTCCAAGATTTTTCGGATCACATCACATCGTTCCAAACTGGTGTTTTTATACTGTATTCGTGTTTTCGATATCTCTACATGCTATTAGTATCTCTTCGTAGAAATTACTAAAAATTAAACTTTTAATTACCACTTTTGCTTCAAAGATGTGGGAAAAATTAGATACTATTGACTGCTTTTGGCCATCGCTCAGTTTCCGATATCTAGTATACTTGACTGTTTCGCTACAGGTATATAGCATGACGCGCTGTCTACTGTTGATGAAATCTACCTGTATATGGTAACTCGAAAACAATACTACCCAGTAAAATAAAATACTACTACTCAGGAACTTTTACTTTCGAATAGTAAGAAGTTTTTGATTGAAGGTTGCAGCTACAGACGCTTTTATTATATTGTGAAACATGATATTATCATTGCGTGGTATAGTTATAGTCTTTTGCATTCCTACTGAGACTACAGTAATTATACTTAAAGTATTATTAAGAACTTAAAGTGCGTCTCATTTACGTAAAACTTATAGAAAAAGTTATCAGTTTTCGTACTCGATTGTGATACCTTATTACAAGATGTGGTCCTGATAGAAAGTGTTTTGATTAAGTTAAAATGATTGAAAACGGTCATGGGAAAGATTCAAAGATCAAAAGGTTACTGAAAGAGTCGCAGTAGGAATGGGATGAACTATGTGCAAATAGTGTAACCATATAAAACTCGTAGTTTGATCTTCCACGTATACACGTCAAAAACCAACTACAATCGAGAAACAGAGGGTTGAAACTACAAACACAGCAGATGAAGTCAACATGTACTGTATCAGCCGACTTTCTGTGACCCAAAAAGAAACGTCTCCATTCTCAATCGAGTTTTACAGTGAGAAATGAACCACATTCAAAGTTTTTCGCTTTCATAATGTTGTTAGACGAATGTGAACTTTGGAAAATGAGCTTGATTTCCTTTTTAAATATATAGTTTGTAGCATTTCATCATTTTTGATTGTTTCAGCGGCGCGACGCGTTTGTCGCCTCGCTGCGCGACATTTTCGACCGAACGGACGAGTCTGAGGTGGTGGAGGGGAACCTCTCCTACCCTTTCAACGTCGCCTTCTACAACCCCCATCTCATATCACAGAGATTCAAGGTATTCATAATAATATTAATAATAGCATGTACTAGAAGTCAGTTTTGCTGTTAACATCTTTCACGTGACTGTACAATTGACTAACAGTATATGACACAAATGTTACTTCTAAAACAGTGATAAGGGTTTTTAAACAATTGTCGCCTCTTTTTCAAATTTGCTTGGGGAATAAGATAAAGTCTTATGTTATAGTAGAGAAAAGGTGTATGTGAAATGAAGCTACACAAAAAGAGGTACGTTGAATACACAAAAATAATGCGAGCACTATGAATACTCTTATAGCTGTACTTGGTAGATGATTATTCTTTCGTATGTGTTTCAAGAGACAATCGGTTTGACCGTATCGGATAGGCAATATAAACGTGATGAAACATTAGGGCGCGGATAGGATTGTAATCAGTGTGTCATGAAAAACATAGCCTAACTGAGCCGTTTTTTAAATTGAGATTACTATTATACTGGAAATATTTAAGTCATAATAAACTATTACATCTTTTCTCGCTTCAGTGTAGCGAATAACCAAACAGCACTAAAAACGGTTGTGCGCACGGCTTTTTCATGGTGGGTGGTACGGGAAAAAGAAGCTTTTGCGCAACTTCACTGAAATGTTTTATCTCAGATCGACGCCAGCGGACAGCGACCGGCGACGCTGAAAGACGTTTTCTGTGACTTCCGCAGAGTTTTCGTCCTCTTCACCGATATTCTCTCACATACACCCGAGTTCTGTGCACTTTGCGACGAAGACAGGGTGAGACATTTGGACGATTTATAACCATTAATTTAATCTATTAATGATATTATAATAACTTATTATAATAAAGTAATGGAATTCTGAACATTTAACTTGAATAATTGAATATATTATACCTTAACTTAGTCTTTAGTTGAGCGGTGTTTCCAATGGGGGGTTCTACTCCAAGAACGTCTCGATGGTGTGTGCTTTTTTGGACCAATCTTGAAACCCTCTAATATGCTTTTTACTACTATTTCTACTACTATTTCTACTTCTTCTTTCTCAATTCAACTTTTCTTTTTCTACTTTTAATATATTTCTACTTTTAATATATTTTTTAATATGCTTAATAACTATTTCTCAATTCAAACTCAATTGAAACAATCTTGAAATAGAAACAATAAAAACTCAATTGAAACAATCTTGAAGTACCGGAGCGCCAAGTAATGAACATATAATAAAACTACTTCCACTAGCAGTTCAACCATAGAATATATGCTCGCCCGAATACTGTGTCGAAGTATTGTCGCGCGGATTTTTTAGGGGTAATTAACCCTTTTTATAAACAGAATACAACATTGATAACAATAATTATATAATGAATGTGAAAGGAAATACAACTTCAGCAATGCATTGTGGAACGAACAAGGTTTTTGTGAATACGTTTTCTGACTTTTGTCCAAATGAAGTGGAGTTCCTCTAAATCACTCGAATGTTTCAGATGACGGTGGCCAAGTCCCGATTCGCGCCCTTCTACTGGTGGATGACGGCCAATTGGTCGGCGAAGGCCGGTTGTCAGGGGGTCTGCTACTCTAATGGCACATATCACTCCGCCAACATATATGAACAGTCCTTCCCTGATGTAAAGTTAGTTATTTATGTTTGATTTAAGTTTTTTTTGGAAGAATGTGCACTTTATTCGCGTGTAGTAGTTTCACCACTCTCGCTTCTATCCCAGAAAATCAACAGAGGTAGGAGGTAGGAAGAGGAACATGGAGTGATGAAAAATGGGGGAGGGGGAGGGTTGAGTATCGACCGAGTTATGCGCTTTTTCCATGTATTTTTCGATTTTTGTCGCGGTTTGTACGATAAATGAAGCCGTGAGAGCGCTCATAGATCAAAATACCATATGAATACTGTTAGTCAGTTGCAGAGTCACGTGGAACATGTTAAACACAGCAGAACTCAGAAACGTGCAATGTGCACAATGCCTCATTAGAATGCTAACATTACGTGACCATTCAACTGACTTTTAATGTACAGTTTTCTACGTTAAGGTGATTTTGAGGAGATTTGTAGTCCGTAGTCTGTTGCAGAGGTGTATGTCAACGATCCATCGACACTCTAACAACCCCTCTGAAAGAACTCGCTCTTTCCGAGGCCGAAATTCTGGTCGGAGCAGTTTTCGTCATTTACGCCGACTGTGAGTTTCATCGCCGCTTTATATATTCAATCAACAACTGATAATGTTTCTGCTTGTATGTGGAAAAAATGTGATAAAGGTTGTAATAAGGCAAAACGAAATGTTATAACTTTTCCTTTCGTCAAATTTTTTAGAAAGTGTATAAATAGAGCACTTCATCCTCTCATACACTGCATTTCTGGGCTTTTGAGAGGACATTGATGGAACATAAATAGTTGAGAACTGAAAACACAAAATATTCCAATTCTTCACAATTGTGATCGGTTTTATAGTGAGTGCCAAATATATAAATTTCTGTCGCTCGCCGGAATCGAACCTGCGAGCAAAAGTTTCGTAGCAGGGCGCTAACCACTGCGCTAATAGAACACATAACAGGTAAGCTTTGGAATCGAAGACATGTGTGCGTAAACAGCGGAAAGTGAGATATACAGTATCCTCTCGCCGTTCCGTTGGCGACGACTATACTGGTTTTTCGTGATGTTTCACTTTCAGTCCCCGTCAATTTCTCCTCGCCGGACTCTGTGAATATTTTGAACCGAGCCCGGGACAAATACATAGATCTGCTCGCGAATTGTTCCAATAGAAACGAGCTGCAAACAGCGGCCCGGATAGGAAAGATTTCACTGCTTTTGGCTGCCATAACGGTAATTGTTTGCATATTTCAAAAGTTTCTGTCAAGCAACGGAAAGTTCTCAAGTCAGAGGTTAAATTGAACTGAAATACAATGTATTACGTTATTTATTTGAACAAAATATATGTGTCACTAGGACGTTTTGGGTGTTATAGTTATATGAGTGTGCTCAGTAAAAGATGAACTCAAAAATCGTTTCGACCCTGATTTAAACGAGACCGTAGAGCAACATGGTTTCTCGTAAAGCTGCTGTATCCTACTTTTGATTGGACGCGATGCGTGTCGCGCGGCGCTGTCATGTGAATGTCACGTGGACTGATCACTCTAATATACGAGTTATTTGTGCTCTCTGATCTCAAAACAGTCAAAAGCAGCCCGAAACAGAAACAAAACCAAAACAAACAAAAACGAAGCAACAGTTGTGTTCCGGTCTCCTTTAAGACGATTTTCGGGTTTTTTCCCAGAGATGACTATGAAATACAATACATCACACTCCAATGTTTCACAACTGAAACGAATTTTTTTAGAACCTCGCCTATTTGACGTCGGATAATATTGAATTGTCGGATGTTCTCCATATAGTCCAATTCGATGATTGGTCCTCGGAACTGTGGGAGCACAGGTATAGTATCCCCTTTTTCAACTTTTCCTTCCACAGTGTACCAATGATCTATTTCGAGCGGTTTTTGACATCTCGGACTTCCCAAAAAGAACAAAAACCTTAACTTTGTTTACATTCTGATTTGACAACACCAAACACACTTGTGTTCCAAAAAAGTGATTCTCACACAAAACCATACATCATAAAAGGTAACTTCCCGTTCGAGGTGATAAGAAAAACTTTTAAAAGTGACTTAACTTACCTTGTCTCTGAAATGATTATTAATGAAATCCGTTTCAGAAGAACCCTTCGATACTCTTAAATGTTTCAGTTTCAGGAGAAAAAAGCCGTGCGTCTGAATGTTTCAGCCAAAGTACAAAAGGAAACTCTATCCAACTGTGATTATGTTTATTTGATTTGACACTAGTTCAATTTAACCAAGGGGTTCGAACTATGTACGCAACTCAACCTCTCCATCACAACCTGCGTCTCTCAAATTCACACGCTATTTCTCTAATCTCACATCTCGATCCGAGGGTGGCGAAATAGCGCAAAAATTGAGAGACGCAGGATGGGGTGGAGATGTCGGGATGTTGTACGATACGTATTATGAGAACATCTATGCAGTATCTATATTGTGTACTACTATGTATTACTACAACGTATTAGGTGATAATTATGTTTTTTCTCGTTTCTTGAACTTTTGTAAGTTGGAACTATATAGTTCAGGTCATTCCCACTGAGACTTGGCGGCGTGTCAATTAATATTCCGGGCTATTTTTCACCACTCTGGAATTAGCGGTGGTCCTGTTTCAAAAGACCACGTAAATTAAACATGTCTTTACCATACTTATGTTTGCTCTAAGAAAAAGTATTCCGAAAACCTTGGCACGATGCCAATGGGTCTCAGTGCAAATAAAGCGAACTATACCAAATGTCCAATTGAATATGTTGTATGTACATACAGCAGAGAAGAGAACATAGGGTTTGTGATATGTTTGTGAATGTTCTTGTGGTTCGTTCTGATTCGTATTCTATGGAGAGTGGTTCCAATAAATTCATGGGTTCAGTTTTGTTTATTTTTGTTCAAAGAAGGACGATTATGTGCTCCAATCGCAACGGTTCAGTCCTTTAAACTGGAATACATTTCTCAATTGCAGTTTAAAGGACCGTTACCAAGGGATTGCGATTGGTCCTCATAATCGTCCTTAAAGGTGGCCAGAAACGAATGCTCAAATAATAGATATAACTAAGACAGTTCGAAACACACCCATATCGCTGCACAATATTCACTATAAACCTCTCATTTTGCTAAATTCATTTTATTTTTCCCTAGGTCAGACACGCAGAGGAAATTTGGATTATTGCCAAATTTCGTGACAGTCGACATAGAGCGCGAAATTTCGTGAAAAGCGCGACATAAAGAAAACGACACAATAACGAGTTCTACATAATTACTGCTTGACAGAAAACAGTTTACTATCATTTCATTGTGTTTGTGTCAGCAAAATTTCCGGAGAAAAGCGTAAAATTTTGGCACACTTCAAATTTTATGTAAAAATCACAACAAAAACCTGCGTATTTCCCAAAATTAGGGAACAACTTATTAAAAAAACTATAAAAACCGGACGAAATGATCAACATATAAAGTAATATATAGTCTGTTTCACCAATCGATGTACTCCTACAGTAATCCATCAATAATTCAAGGGGGTGTTTTCTAATGAAAAAGTCATTACGTTGGTTTCAAATTTTCAGAGTCAGTAGTAGTAAACATGCAGAAGACACTATCAACATTTTGAGGAGTTCTGAATACGCTAATATACCAAACTTTGACCTTAAAGAGGTAGCAGATTACTGTAGAGGGTCATAAGTGGGTGGAACAAACTATAAAGTAACCTGCACCAACGGTAAACAGTCAGTAGTTTCGAACTTCTGTACGAAAAAAAAAGAACACCATAACTACTACAAAAACATCTAGAACAAACTACGTAGTGAAAACAAAATGAAGAGAGCTTAGAAGAACAAGCAACAAGCACAATGGAGAGATCACAGCCACGAAAAGGAATAAAACTACCAGTTGAGAGAGGAGCGAACTGTTTCTGCCAGCTAATGCACAAAACAGTGGAAATCTGAAAACAAGTAAATTAGTTGCAGGTATAACGTTGCAGATTTGTTGAATACGTGCCAGGTGTTAGGTGAAATTCGGAAAAGCAACCGTTTTCCTTCACAAAAGCCACACGGTTGCTTTTTGGTTGCTACAAACCCGGTTGCTTGTGTGTGGCCGTGGAGAGACTACCGTTGGTGCATAGTTTTCAGGATCGGCAGAAAAAGAGCATTTTGGATACTTCATACTTTTTCGAAGGTTGAGGCAGGAATTCCGAACATACTCAAAGCGAAACAAGTAGCATAACAAGAGCAAGAAGTTACCTTATTCATCATGATCCATGCCAGTGTTCCGCCATATTTTACAGAATTACCAGATTACCACCTAGTAGACATCGGCATATAGTACCACTTCGAATGAGTATTGAGTACATCTGAAATAAAACGGTACCTTTTTCGCGGGTAACGTTCGATGACAACAAATTCTTCATCCCACGTCCATTTTTTACATTTACTATTCATGGAAAAAACTTAGACGAACAGCTAAATCATGTTCGTAAAACGGGCTCCCTTTGCGCCAATAGCGAAAAAACAGAAAATGTGCCTATTTTGAGAGAAAATTATATAATGATCACATATTTTCACGGATAGCTGAATTGATAACAGCTCTACTGATTCAGGTTGCGTACCCCATTTACTAAAACGGTTACCAACGAATTTGTTCAAAAAACAGTTCATCTTTCATGGAGCAAAATGCTAAATACTATACAAAAGGTGGGAAACCTGAAATGGGAGTAAATTGACTTACCATTTGACCATTTGCGGTAGTCCAGAGATCACCAGTAAGCGAAAAGAATATATATCACAGCAACAAACAAATAGAACTTCTACTTCTTCGTAAGAAGTGGGCGAATAAGATACCTGAAATAATCACATTATAACACTCCATATTTGGTCAGGCCCAAGATTTTTTCAAATGTCTCATGTCATAATTATACATAGTAGTCTCAATGTGAATAATTATCTGATCGCCTGATTCGGAAATTGAGGTAATAATTAGGCATTAACAACTGCTGACCACACAGAAAACAACGACAGATATACCAGCCACAAATCCATCAGAATAAAAATACTAATAATTCGCTCTAATCGTGTTGTCCAAATAGACAGAAACTGTCCGTTTTTCTAAATGTCGGGAAATAGCGCTCTTTTTATGTCAAATCATTAGGATTTCGCGTATTCATATCAAAAACGGGTTACTTTTAGTAGAATGGTCACACTTTACCTCTTTTATGACACGAAGAAAAAGAGGCGAAGAAAAATAGGAATCTAAAACTAACCTGATAAAGCCAGGGGGAATATAATAATTAGTTCGATTACGACATTACTATATAAATTAGAAATACGACATCGCATCGTCCGATGGGCAGAAACCTGAAAATAGCGCTCGAATTAGTATTTTTCACAATTGATAGAAAACTTAGGTGAAATAGATTATGGAAAAACAAAGTATCCAAAGAATGAAAAATCCAAAACTTATTCATTTTTGGTCTTTGTTTTCAAATTTCTCGAATTGTGACACAGGTATCGAAAGTCCTTCAGTCAGAGAGACCTATATGAAACATACCGAACATAAATATAACACTAGATGAAACAGAAATATTAGAATAAAATGAAATTGAAATTTTCGGAGAAGATTTTCGAAACGGGCAGAGCGCGCCGCTCTATTGATTGGAGCCGCAGTTGCCTGCCGCTCTGCGTCTGGCCCGCGAGCGGCGCTACATGGATTGGAGCACCATGTAGCCGCATTAGGTTTCAATTCGTGCCACCTTTAAAACACCTCGAAAAAATTGAAGTGCGAGGAATCACTAGGGTTGAGAGAAGTGCAAGCATTTCAAAGTTTCTATGCATTCATGGGAAAGTAGGTTAGTGCAATTGTAATGTACTTGGAGTATGGTCGGAACATAATGTTTTTAGTACATTTGGAAAATGATTTTAGAACATAATCATAGCGTATAGTTAGTAGTACAACCAGGAAAACATGTAGAGTACTCTCTTGTTGGTTTTGAATTCAAGAGTTATGTTTGAATTTGTCATTTCCGTTCTATTTTTCACATCCATAAAAATAGAATAGAGGTATTTCAGTTGTGACAAAACAAAAAGGTGTCAATACTCAAAAAGGTACGCTATTTGACGTGTAAAACGTATTCCAACTGAGAACAGCCATCAATTTTGTAGTTTGACTTCCACCCGTTTGGTTGCGGGTTCGATCTACCTGCCAAACCTGCCAATCTTGGTTAGCAACCAACTTTATTCACCACCTTAAGTCTATCAACGTTTTTCACAGTACACAAACAACAAAACACGAACTTTCCAACAAAAGCATACGTCGAGAACTGATGGTTCCTCTAAACAACTGAAACACGGAAACCAATTATAGTTGCGGTCATTCCCACCGAATCATTGGCAGGGTGCCAAAGAATGTTCCAGGCTATTTTCACTACTTTGGAGTTGTTCAAAAAAGTTAAAATCTATGTTAGCAGTTGTTCGGTTTCATATGTACACGTAAAGTATTCAGAATACTCATGTTTGATCTAAGAAATACTCAATATTGGCACGATGCCAACAAGTCTGAGTGCGAATCAAACAAACTGTACGCAGTTCATTGTTTGACCTCCCCCCACCCGTGTGGTCGCCGGTTCGATCCCCGCCCGAGCCATTAATCACCAGCCGTCCTCACCTCTCCTATCACCTCGTCCGCATCTAAATTGGCACCCTTCCAAGATGGATCACCCACCCACCACCCATTATCAGTTACAGTTTCGCCTATACAATTATCTCAGAATTTACGGTTTCGTTTGTATTGTTGCGCATTTTCAGCATTTTGTGAAATATTTTGTTTGTTTTTGTATGTGTTTGAGGTTTTAGAGAAATAAAACAACTATTGTATACAGTATATAAATTCTATACCTTTAATCATAACCGTTAGGGTCCTTTTGTTTGGTAGTATTACAAGAAACTGATGCTACAAAGATCTGTGACATGTATGATAAACACCGTCTCGTAACGAAGCGCCGTGAACAAATAAATATGAAATATGAATTCAAAGAAACCATTTTTGGTTGAAGACAGTTTCGCCTATACAATTACCTCGAAATTTTCGGTTTTGTTTGTACTAATGCGCTTTTTCAGCATTTCCCGCGAGAAAGTAATACAAATATACAGTTTCGCCTATACAACTATTTGGTTTTTATTTGTGCTAATTTATAGTTTTGATACAAATCAGGACATTATTAATATTCGAGTTCTCTGAGTTCTCTGTTTTTTTTACAAAAAAAAGAGATACCTTCGCTCTTGCAGAAACCTCGACATACCTTCTTTTTCCTTCTGTTGTTGCGTTTTTCACTTGCATTTTCTGACAGAAAGTAATTCAAGTATATATTTTTCATGCAGAAGTCACAATTTCATAAGAAACCCTTCCAGAGTACGTATGCTAGAAGATCCCGGCACCTTCATCCCATCCTGCGTCTCTCGCTCTCAAAATATTTCCTCGGGATGTTAGAGCAGAGAAATAGCTTATGTTTGAGGAGACGCAGGATGGAATGAAGGTGCCGGGATCTTTTAGCATACGTACTCCAGGTCATCAACTTTTCCCGATCTCGTTATAGCATCTCTGTGGAAACAAATAATTGAAGTCGATGTCAAAGTTTTGTGTTCATTTTCCCCTTTCTCCTAAATTACTTTATAGTTTTCTTTCCGTTTCTAAAGATTGGGGGTTCCATGTAATATTTGCGGAACGAAAATAAATACTATATACCGTTCGCGCAACATTGCACTGATGTTAAAGAACTTGACGAGATTGTTCGTCCTAGATCTTTCTCATTTTCACACGTTTCACTTGCATTTAATTTCTAGAAGTAGTACACATATCCGTTGGATAAGTTTAGAATGATTTTCTGTGAAAGATGAGTTTGCTTCCTCACATTTGGTCACTCGAAGGTTATATAGTATACTTAAAAATAGTTTTATCATTCTATCATTTTTATAATACATGCTAGTATCCGTACCCGTTAGTTTTCCTTTCTTTTCTGTGTGTTAGTGTGTTCTTAGCGTTCTGTTTTACCTTTTAGCATTACCAGGTCCCGTGTCTAGATTTTGTGTTTGTTCTTCTTCTTTTTCTTCCCTTTTCTCAAGTTCATACAAGGTTTTTTTTGAATTGGAGTCTGCTGTCATATATATAATGAATGCCAAATTTAAACATCTTTGTTTCTCGCCGGAATCGAAACTGTGAGCGAATGTTTCGTAGCAAGGCGCAAACTACCACACTTTTAAAGCACATAACCGGCGAGCTTCGGAATCGAATACACAGCGGAACGTGATATATACAGTACCCTACCGTCTTCCCGTTGGCGATGACTATATGAACAATGAATTATTATTACCTAGGATTCCGTTCAGTATTACGAGTAAGCTCCCCTTAATTTGTTGGTAGAGTTTTGTCGCCTCACCCCTTAGGGGCTGGGTATTCTTCCACGTGTTTTTTGTTGTTCATACAACAGCTGTGAAAGATTATATGCAAAAGCGTTTGGAGTATCGAAGCTTAAAATTAGTTACTAGCTCTAAAAGCGCCACTTAAACAAATATCTAACTGTATCACTTTCTTCCGGAATTGAACAACATACAGCTTGCAAATATTCATAATGTTTGCCAATTACACGGTCCCGTGAAATTTGCTAAACATAGGACACAGCGGAACTCAGAAACGTGCAATGACAAAGTGCACGATGCCTCATTAGAATGCTTATTTTACGTGACTATTCAATTTACTTCTAGTGCAGCGGATGAGAAAGCGTAAACAGATACCCATACCGTCTTCCAATATATGGCTACGGCGCAACATTTGAGTGAAATAGCTTGCTACACCTCATGTTCCCCTCTAATGGTTGCTTTGCGTTCTATTAGCTGTTTAAAACTATTGAACCCAGCTCCAAAATAAGAGAGTATGACAAGAAAAGCATATTACCACTATTTGCAGTTTTCATTGACACACCTGATATACAGGAGTTCCTGTTATGAAAAACTAAATTCTGAACATAATTTATTCTGTGTCTTGGCTGTTGAGCGGGCATTAACTGTGTTTGCAGAACGTTTTGCAGAGAAGACATGTGACTGTTTTCGTCGATCTCGTATAATTCCCTATATAGACTCGGTCTATTGTTCATATCTCTCATTTCTCTCGCGCCCTCCTCTTTTCGCACATTCTCTCTCGCCTCCTGGATATATCCCAAAACTGCATTCCTTTCCAGCTAAATTATTCAACATAGACACTGCGAGATCCGCGCATTGTTCTCGAATAATTATTTTTCCGGAACAGTTTTGACTGAAACACTTGGGTGCGTTTCCTGAAGCAAGTTGACGAAATTCAAGAAGTGCTATAGTTGTATTCATGTTTCACAACATTTCAACCATAATTATATGTTGCATTTATTACCTATCCACATTGATATAGAACAACCAACCGAGTTGCGTTCAGAATTAGTTTAATATAACTATTGTGGTCGACGTTCACGCAAAGTTAGTGGTTACTTCTCTGAAGTTCAAAACTGAGTTGTTTACCAAGGTTCGCCGAAAACCCAAGTTGTAAATCAAGGATCAGACTTTTTCACCGAGAACTTGGTGCACAATTGTGTCCGATCTTTGATTTCACAACTTGATATCAACTAGTGACCAATTTGGTGGGGCGAACCTTGGTAAATAACTCGGTTTTTAACTTCAGAGTTCTCGTTTTTGTCTTGAAGTTGATCGAATGAGCGAATGCTCTGTTTTTTTTTAAATTGAAAAAACTACATTTAAACGTATAGTATCACTTTACAGCTTGTTTCAAAGTACGTTCATATTTAGTCATTTCTCTGAATCAAATTAACTAACTTTAGGGGCATTGAAATACTTCTAGTTGTTCGGAAAAAAAGGCGTTTCCCGTTAACTGATCTACACTCATAAAAAATAGATTAAATATTGTTCATGTTTTCATCTGTGTTTTTCATTGAAATCGACTGCCTTATCCCACTATGACTCATATAATTCCGTCATTCAACACAATTGACAATGGCGATATTTGGACAGCCACACCCGCACTTTTCTACTTCCATTATTTCTTTCTCGTTTCTCTTTTTTCCTTTTTCTCTCTCTCTATTTTTCTCATCCTTCTTCCCACTTTTATCTTCTCTTCTTTCTCTTCTCATTAGCTCCTATTCTAGAGTATTTTGTGTTTTTTTATTCTTCCGAACAAATATTATTCAAAATTAGATTTGCACATTCGTTCAGTTTTTATTAATCGAATTTCCGTTATTCTCACATTCGTCCTCTTTCTCTATTTATTTCCTTGCCACTCCCTTCCTTCTTTCCATCTCGCTCTCTCTTTCTCTGCCACTCTCCCTCTCTCTCGCCCTAATCGAGAACGAGTGCAAAACCGGTTCTCTGCTATCTATATGTATATACTATTTGCTATTCATTTGAGCAGTTTTCGTACAACTTGTTGACGTACGTTTTGGTATGAAAAGAAGCTATATCGAGAGCAAAGCAATCTTTCTCTTTCTCCTTTCTTCTCTTTCTCTCTCTCTAACTAGGGCATACTATGTGTTTTATTAATCTTATGTTTTATTAATCTCCCTCTTGTATATTATTCTCATCTTTAAATACTGTGTTCAAACGTGTCTCCGATTTGACTTGAAACATTGATCCGCGCATCCGATTCTATACGATATTTTCACACAACGGCCGACTATTTTGGCGCGAGCCGTCGGTCAATTCGCGGGATAAATTACAATATATAGTTGTCGCTCAAATAAAGGCAGAGGTGTACTGTATATCTCATTTTGTGCTGTGTAAGAAAAGGAAACTTATGTTGTAAGAGATGTACGATCTACTCTTACTCTTTTGTATCGTCACGTGAAACATGTTTAACACAGCAGAAGTCAGAAACGTGCAATAGCTTCATAAAACTTCATGTGAATATTCAATTTACTTCTAATATATACTCACTGTCTCACACAACTAGTTATTTATTCATTTCAAATAATTTGTTTATTTGTGATATATTCGCATATTAACAATATGATATATGTAAAAAATGATATAAACGTGAAGTATACTTATAGTCAATTGCACAGTCACGTGAAACATGTTAAACACAGCAGAATTCAGAAAAGTGCAATGATAAAGTGCACGATTACTCATTAGAATGCGAACTTCACGTGACTATCCTATTTACTTCTAGTACAACTATGTTTCCATTCGTTTCTAAAACATCATGAAGTAGACTCGTTCAAAAGTTTACTGTGCTAATTTGAATGGGAATCAGGTTAGTCAATCGAGTTCAAATTTTTCGAATTTTGTGAAATGTTAAATTTTCGAGTTTCTAGTTCAAATTTTTCGAGTTCAACTTGACTCAAATTTTTTCGAAAACCTAGTAGGAATGACGGGGGACTATACAGTTACCCCCGTGTTAATGTCACTATCTGTTTCGCCAGAAGTCAGTCATAACTTCTATTTTATTACCAATAAATCGAATTCTCATTTCAATGTACCACAAGTTTTGGTATTCTTTCTTTCTTCTCTTAGTTTGTATTACTTTCTCTGAGCTTTGCTTTCATCACTGGACTGTACTACACTCTGAAACCAATAGAAAATACGACTCGCGCTAGTTTTTGCGATTAAACTAGGAAAAGTAGATTTTCTATTGTCATTAGTAATTTAAGTGGGGTTTTCGGGTTTTTCTGAAGATCCAAAAAACAATTTCTACACTTTTAAACTTAACTTTTTCTGTTTATACATTGTTTTTGCCGTGATATTGTGGTCGTAGGGGAGCTTGCACGTAGATATATAACCACTACGAAACGGCGAGGTGCGCTAAAGTTAGCCTAGCTCATTCAAACCTTATGAAACTTAATTCGAATCGCAATTTGGTAAAAAAAAGTTTATTCAAAGATCAAATATAAATATTTGGTTAAGTTACAAAAAAGTGGTCATAACGTGAGTTGAATCAGACTCAAATACATTAGTTTCACATGTCTTTTCAGTTTCACAGTTTTTCATGAGTTTTACATGGTGAATGAATGAATATGTAACATATGTAAATATGTTTCACTTTCCCAAAAACATCTAAAATCACAAAATATTGAAAGTAGAACATTAAAAATAACAGTCGTTCTCTCACGCTGATCGGTTATCAGGTTGACCCCGGATGACCGCTGCGGTGCGACGAAATAGTGTGTAAAAGGAGAGAGACAGAGAAAGAGAGAAAGGGGACATACACAGGCAAATTGGTGATCATATAGCACTGACTCAGTTTTATTTTATTTGAGGTACTTTTTACCGGTTGTGAAACAATTCTTAACTATCTCTCTCTCTCTCTCTCTCTCTCTCTCTCTCTCTCTCCCTCTCTCTCTCTCTCTCTCTCTCTCTCTCTCTCTCTCTCTCTCTTCCTTTCTCTCTCTCTTCCTTTCTCTCTCATTTTTAGTTTTCTCTTTCTCTCGCTCTTTCATCTCTCTTTCTCTCTTACTCTCTCTCATTCTTATTATCTTATTATCTCTTTATCTCTCTCCCTCCTCTCTCTCCCACTCTCTCTCTCTCTCTCTCTCTCTCTTCCTTTCTCTCTCTCTCTCTCTTCCTTTCTCTCTCATTTTTAGTTTTCTCTTTCTCTCGCTCTTTCATCTCTCTTTCTCTCTTACTCTCTCTCATTCTTATTATCTTATTATCTCTTTATCTCTCTCCCTCCCCCTCTCTCTCTATTCAATATTTTAACACCTGTTCAGCAGATAATTCTTTCTTTGTCTACGCATTTCTCTATTCACCTATGTTCATTTCACAATCACCCAGTTGTACGTTTTAAAGTGTAATTAACATTATTTCTCGTACGAAAGATGTCGTTACATTAACCTCGGTCATCTGATCGTCGTTATACGAAGCCCATGAAACAGTGGTCTCATCTTACTTCTAAATTCCGAAACTTCCTTCGGAAACAGTCATCAATCGCAAACTATTTCGTTGAGTTATAATTTTCTGACATACCTACTATGACGAATTTTTGGTTGCCAAGTTACGTAATAACAAAAAAACAGCAACCTACACCCACGTTGTAAGATTGTACACTGAACATTGAAACGTGCAAGTATAATGTTTTCTCGGAAATTTCTAGATTTTCTTTTTTGAAATGACGAGCCTCTCAAATATGGATTGCCAATTATATTTCATATTTTGTTAATCTCAAAGATTTTCATTACTGTAAATAACAGAGAAGAATAGAATAACTTATTGATCAAAGATGGTAACCCCAACGCAGACTTTTTATTATTAATAATTTCATTGTTACTGCTGTTTTCCATTAAAAATAACGATTCTGTGGTCCAATCGCAACGCTTCAGTTGATAATGTATTGCAGTTTAAAGGACCGTTGACACGGGATTGGTCCACATTATCGTCCTGCTTAAACCAATAATTCACAACAAACATATCGAAACGTGGATACTTTAATTATTGATAATTTTATTATTATTGCTGTTCATTTTCGTTGTAAATTGTGATCTTCTCATATTTCTCCGTAGCTCCGATGCCACCTGTGCTGTAGTCGCCCAAAGTCCACTTCCGCTAGTTTCTCTGAACATCGAACACCTATTTATTAGTTAGTAACAATAATAATATACAATATACAACAATATTATTATACAATACACACTGATAATGTTTATAACAATAAAAAATATACGTTCTTATTAGGTTAGTTGTTCTTTTTTATTGTTATCAACTCTCAAGTGATTGGTTGTGACCATGAACCACTGCTAAAAAATCACATTTTTCTTTATTTTCTATTTATTTTCTGTTTCAAAATTTGTCCTCATTTCTGAAAAACGTAGTGCGAATTTATTATCATTTTGTGTTAATCGATACCAGATCAAAACTACGCCTACATTCCTGGTCATGTTCAATTTAATTCGTGATCAACGCACAAACTGTGCTCGAATGTAGCACAACTAGTATTTAAGTGAAGACATAGGTGTACTGTGTTTGTCTCTCGATCATTATAGCAAAGTACAACAAACTACTTCTAGAGTACCAACCAGCTTTAGTTTTAGACCTTTCGCTGTTTTCAAACTATTCTTTAAATATCTATGTTTGTTCGTTCTTTCTCTACTTTCTTTCTTTCCTTTTCTCTCGTATTCTATCCCTTTACCCTATCTCTCACCCCCCCCCCTCTCTCTCTCTCTCTCTCTCTCTCTCTCTCTCTCTCTCTCTCTCTAAATGTGTGGATGGATCGGCCCTGCATGTATTGTTACACCATAATAAATGACATGAAAACAGCTAGCCAGATTTTCCGTGACGCTCAGATGTTTTCAAAAGTTCTTCGTAATTCGATATTTTCACTAGTAATTATCCGTACTTGTATTATCAGCATAATTTTTTGATCTACTTTTTCGAAAAAAAAACGTGACCTAAACGATTTTTCACTCATTACGACTATGGTATTTTCGGTTGCATCATTTTTGTACGTTTTTAAATACATTGCAAATTGTGATCAGTTACCTATTCTCCTATCAGATATATGTACATGTGGAAACATTTGAGTGCAGAATAGCCACCAATGTTGTGATTGGTTCAAAAGTAGTTATGCTAGGAGAAGATTGAACAGTCACGTAAATTTAGATTTCTAATGAGAAAAACGTGCACTTACTCTCTGCTCGTTTCTGAGTTTTGCTGTGTTTGACGTGTTTCACGTGACTGTGCAATTGACTAGCAGTATAGAAGGCTCAGAGAGAAACCTACGTGGCTCACGTAATTATAATCTGGATAGTGTTTGCTGCTCTACTATTTACTGACAGTTAATGAATGTCAACAATATTTTACTAACTCATTTTTCAAATAAGTGAAACTAATCTTTTCTCCCCCCCCCCTCTCTCTCCTCTCTCTCTCTCTCTCTCTCTCTCTCTCTCTCTCTCTCTCTCTCTCTCTCTCTCTCTCTGCCCTACTTCTCTCTCCATTTCTAGTGATAATGTGCAGAGAAATTGATGAACGACCGTAACTAATCTCGGTCTTTTTCATCACTTGCAAAATGTTCCAAATATTTCCACGTAAACTTCACGTTTTTCTCTGCGTCTCTTCTCACGTGTGATCTCTCAACTGTTTCTAACCATTTCTAAACGTAAAGTCTCTTTTTTAATGTTTTATGACTTTCTAAATGTATAAATTTTGCAACCGATTACTAAAATTATTCTGACTTGAGAACTTTTAATATCTTTTATAACCCTTAACAACAAGTTATTTTAGTTAAATCAATCATAATGAAATGCTGAAACTGTCGTTGCAGGTTTCACTGTACTAGAAGTGAATTGAATAGTCAATTGAAGTCGAAAAATGTTAACTCGACTAACTACTCTGATTCCCATTCAAATATGCACAGTAAACTTTTGGACGAATCTCCATCATGATGTTCCAGAAACGAATGGAAAAATATCTATACTAGAAGAAAGTTGGATAGTCACGTAAAGTTCGCATTCTAATGAAGTATCGTGCACTTTGTTATCGCACGTTTTTGAGTTGTGCTGTGTTTAAAGAAACCGTTCCACTATAATCTGAGTTTCACGAAAAATTTAAAAAGCTCAAAAAGTTTCCTAATGTCTTTCAATAGACCATGAAAAAACTTTCTGATTGGAAATTCGTAAAAATTTGCATAACATCAAGCAATAAAAAAGAGGACATGAACCTTTTCACTGTGACGCAATTGGACTTTGACTTTGTTTATTCACGTCCAGATTTATTTTCATTTTGTAGTCTCTAATTGTGTTGTCGTGTATGATGGAAGGTTTTAAAACTATTTTTGTACTTCTATAGGGTATTTTGAGCTACCCCGTACGCAACTCCCCCATCGGTGTCATTACGTAAGCCGCTTTTCTGAGAAGACGGAGCAAGATAGATATATAAAAGTATATATTTTTGATAATGGTTTTTCATTTGCTAAAAGGTCAGAGGGTTAACTCACAAGTCAAAATTAGAGAGGGACGGATTCTTTAAAATGTTTCACGTGACTGTGCAACTGACTAACAGTATACATAAGTACTCTAGAAGTGGAACTTTTCCATCAGCTCCCGATTCGTGAACTTTTTAAAGGATTTGTATTGTTCTATTTTTGCAACTAAACTGTGTAAATGTTCACTAGTTTGTTCAAGCGTTTATACATACCCTTTAAATATTGATGATCGATTTATTTTTAGTTATAACTTAATTTGGAAATTCTTCAACTTTTACATACTTTTTCTAATACTAGTTTTTCGCTTTGTGTTGCTCAGATATTCGAATATCTCCATAATAAGAATTTTTTACTTCATTTTCCTCCACTTTTGTAAATACATTTCAAGGAAAATATAGCGAGATTCACCTTTTTCTGTTCAGCTGGACTTACAAAGTCAGCATTCAGATATCTTGAGCTAGTATTTTTTCCATCAACAAAACATTCGAGTGATTTAAAGTACGGAATTATGCACACATTCACCTCAAAATATTCAGTTTATATGCTTCAAGTTAAAGGTTTCCTATTCAAAACAGTTATATATAAACGAATAGTTTTTTTTTTGATTTTCTAATAATTGTTCCAAGTTTGTGTGGTCAATAAGGAATTTCCGATCTAAGTTTGTGAAATATCATGGTTGTACATTTTTCGTTTCTCTTCTTTTCAAAGTTTTTGATGTTCCTCGAGTTTGGAAGTTGTTGTTCAATCTTGTTCTTCATTGAAAAGTCAGTCTAGGAATTCTCGTGGGACTCAAAATGAGTTGCTTAAATACTTGCCACGAAACATTTGTCTAGTATATGATAAATCCCAGCTCAATATATAGCCTCTAACGAGCAAAATCATCACAGAAGTGTGGAAAAAGGCGAAAACTATTGTGAAATGACAATTCGCTTTTCACCCTGAAAAGAGAGAGATAGAGAGAGAGAGAGATACCGAGAGAGAGAGAGAGAGAGAGAGAGAGAGAGAGAGAGAGAGAGAGAGATAGAGAGAGACCCAGAGAGAGAGAGAGAAAGAGATAGAGAAAGTGAGAGAGAGAGAGAATACTTACGGAGTTTGCAGTAGTCGTTGCGTTTGGTTTCGAGTGATTATGATACATAGTAATGTTTAATATGAACTCGTTCTTTTTGAAATAAACTGACGTCCTTCAATCATCAAAACCCAAAATTTGACAGTTACTTATCTTTTTTTTTGTTCATCCAGTTATATATCTTGGACACACTAATTTCGTTTTGCGGCTCTTCTCTTATAGATATCCTGAAACGTACGAATGCGCTTAAGCGATAGTCTTTGATGAAAGACTGAATATTGTATTAAATAACATTTGTCTGGAACTTTAATGATGGCTTATAAGTTTGGATAGTTTCAATTTCATTATGCATTGCAGTTTAAAGGACTGAAGCGTTGCGATTGGACCACATAATCGTCCATCTTTAATGAAATTTGCTCAACTATAGTGACCATCATTTCTACTGAGACTCCTACAGTACACTTTGCATCTTCTAATGGCTGTTTTCTTATAAACATGTTAACTTAATCAAAAATTATTTTGAGCACACTTTCTAATAGGTAATAATACACGAATTTGGAAACTGTTCTTCTTTCTGATAATCTCTACCCTCTCTTCATTCCTCTCTCCTTTGGACTTTTTCTTTCATAATTAACTGAAGCAGCCCGATATTAACAGTTATTTGAGATTGTTTATACAAGCAACGTGGTTTTGTATAATAATTTCAATCTCCTAGTTTTTCTTATAATTTAATGTCAACACGAATTTCAAGTATTATAATCTTACTAAGCGAGTCTCAGTAAGAATGAAAAGTACTATAGACGAGCAAAAAAATGTGGTATGCCCTAAATAATTGTGATCACTGATAAAACAAAATATTTTTCATTTTTGATAGTTTTAAATAGAAAAATCTGATTTTCTAAGCTTTTTATTCTTTTTTTTCAGCACCAACCAACATCTATTTTTCACCCTTCGTCTGTGTTTTACTCATTGTAACATCGACTATCGCACCACTCTCCAACCACTGAGAAACACAAGTTTTTTTTGTTATTTCTCTCTCTCTCTCTCCTTCTCTATCTCTCTTTCTTTTTCATCTTTTGTCCGTGTTGTTGTTCTTTTTCTCTCCCCCTCTCTCTTTTCTGTTGTTCTCTCTCTCTCTCTCTCTTTATCTTTTTTTCTCTTTTTTACTTCTCTCTCTTCTCCTTCTGTACCTCATTGTATTTTCTTCCTCACACTGTATCTCAACTTTACCTCCTCTCTCCCTCTCCCTCTCTCTCTCTCTGTCTCTCCCCCCCCCCCCATCTCTCTCTCCCATTCTCCCTCCCTCTCTCTCTCACACCCTGTCCCTGCTACAGTATTTCTTACAGATTACGTCAATGTGTCAACAGCGGCCTTCCTTCACCCCAATGTTTCGTTATCCCTCGGCCAAATACCCTCAAAGACCCCTTCCTTGCGCAACGCAACAACTCTTCGCAAATACTTGCGCAACGCAGGAAAAGCGTGCAACCGATACACTTACAACATAAAAACTATGGAAGTGCTATAATGGTTTACATAGTTTGATTTCGTGTTAACTATTTAAGAGAATAAGATAGTTTATGTGGAACATTTAAATGAACAGAATTAGGTTTTAAATGAACCAAGATTAATATCATTCATATAAATTGATTATTGATGACTTTTATTGCTTTTATGGGGTGGTGCACGCACTCTCATAATAACATTTACGGGATTTAAGAAAAGAACTGTGAGAAGGAATCGTAATTCTTTAATTTCATAGTTTATACTGTTCATGATCATTATATGGTGGAGGAATCGTAACTCCACTTGGTTGCCTCTCTTAATAGTGAGTGTGAAACATTCAGTGTTGCTAAACATGGGAGGGTCAAGTGAAACAAACTAGGAGAAAATAAAAGAAAATGAATAAGAAAGAAAATGAACACAGAAACGTCTACCCCAAAAAGATAGAACTGTGTAACAACAACAAACTAGCCATTCGGGCAATACACCCAAGTTTAACATGAAATTGGGGTTCTTTTCATACGGAACCATAACAACTTTCCAGTTTCATTTGATAGCTCGTTTACTCGTGCTAAAAGTGTTTTTAAACCTAGATACATACTGTTTTCTAAGAAATGAAATATATTCGTTGCTAGCGATCGAAAATTATGGTTTGGCTTGAGTTTTCTGCAAGAGTTTTCGATTGGGCTCGAATTTGAGTTATTGACAACCGGTCTCACCCAATCGTTGCCTATTTGCTATTTATTTGTTTTCGAATTTGTAATATTAGATCAGTTAACGAAAGGAAAGAAAATTATCCAGTTCACAGACGCAAAAGAAAATAAAGAAGATGTGGTGAAGTTTGAAAACAGGCACTAAATTGAACATGAGAAACGCGAAAAAGAAAATGCTCTATTTTTCTATTTGTGTTTCACAACAAAATAAAAAGAAGAGAAATTTCAATGAAAATAATTTTTCGAAGCACAAACGTTATTTTAAACTATAATTTTAGTTGAAACATTCGTCAGACGGGAGAGAATAAGAAATTTCCCGAATTTTTTGTTATGAACTACTAGGTTAACCACGCTTTGCTGCTTCACCAAGTTCTGATAAGCTGAACACGTTCAACTTTAGAGATCAAACTGGACTGAATGGTGAATTAGCAAGCAGACTCCTCTGGATTGCACCTTTTTTCATTAAGAAATAAAGTCCATTCCGTTTTACCTAAAACTGCTTTCTAGATGAAAATGTTCACCACAGTACGTACACTTCCCAAACGCTTTCCGTTTTCACGTTCAAACATTCACGAAAGGAACATGGTTTTAATTGTGTGAGAACGGTTGAAAGTTCAAAACACAAGGGAAAACAGTGCTGAGGCCGTATAAGATCCCGGCACCTTCATCCCGCTCTACGTCTCTCGCTCTGCCTCACTATTTCTCCATCTCTTACATCCCGGCGTAATGTAAGAGCAGAGAAATAGTGTATGTTTGAGGAGACGCAGGATGGAATGAAGGGGCCGGGATCTTCAAGCATACGTACTCTGAACTGAATTAAACCAGCTTTCGAGCTTGAAATGAGCAGTGAAGTAAGATCTATGTTCATTTTGCTGAATTCATCGTTCAACTTTATCACAGTTCATCTTTCACTGACCACTTTATTATAACTATGAGTCAGTTCACATCTTCAACATTGAACGTAGTTCAAAAGAACATGTTTTGCCAGCCCTCGACCATCCCCCCCCCCCCGAGAGAGCGAGAAAAAGAGAGAAAAACAGAAGAAAGAAAGAGTGAGATTTATAGAGAGAAAGAGGGAGAGAGAGAGAAAGAGTCCCAATGTCCCACTGGGGCCCTATCGTGGGGTCGATCAGCTGGTTTGGTCGGCTAAGCCGGCTGAGCCGATTCACTAAATTAATTATTCTCCCTCTATTGTAATTACGATCTTATCGCTAATTTCTGTACAAATAGCAGGGCAGCACCTTTTCTCAGCAATGGGAAATGTTTGGTTTTCTGTTAATGTGTTTGCAATGTTTCTCTCTCTCTCTCTCTCTCTCTCTCTCTCTCTCTCTTTTCTCTCTTTCTCTCTTTCTCTTCCTTTCTCTGTCCCTTTCTGTTTTTCTTGCTTCATTCATTTTGATGTCCCTTTCACAGTTAGTTTCATTTGTTCGATTTCATTTGAAAGTCATTTTCAATCGTTTTTCGACGTTATTTTATACCCTTTCATATTTTCTAATACAACAACGTGTTTCAGATGTATCCAAAGTTCATCTCAACGCTTCTCGGAAGAAATAAAACAAAGAAAGAACAGGAATGTCAGGAACGGGAAAAGGTAAGAAAAACTCTTGTTCTAAACGTTTACAAATATCTAAATACTGGGTGTTTGACTTGAAATATACTTTTAGTCTATTGCACAGTCACGTGAAACATGTTAAGGCAAGACGATTACGTGGACTAATCCCGTGTCAACAGTCCTTTAAACTGCAATTGAAAAATGTAACGCAGTTTAAAGGACCGAAACGTTGTGATTGGTCCGTATAATCGTCCTTCTTTAAACAAAGCAGAACTCAGAAAAGTGCAACGAACTGCATAAAAGTGCATAATTCCTCATTAGAATGATAACTTTAAGTGACTATTCAATTTACTTCTTGTAGAAAGCTTTGATTTGTATTTGTGCAACAAGTCTCGCAATGCAGTTGAATGTTTCGCTAACAGGTGAAATATACGAACCCAAAGAAACTTCGATAAATCCTTCCCTTGGTGAACTTAGTTATAATTGTGATGATTTGACCTTATAATCATTATCAAATATCGCATTTGCATGTATTTAACCACCTGTGGCTGTATCCACCAATAATTTTTCCCTCTCCCGGCAGCGTTTTCAGGCTCCCGGGAGAGCAAATTTAGTTGAAATTTTGCTCCCGGGAGCCTGAAAACCCTCCCGGGAGAGGGAAAAATTATTGGTGGATACGACCACTGAAATCCCAATTCCAAATTAGATGTTTACATCCTTGGAAATCGACGTAGAAATCACATTTCACTCTGTTTTCCTTCTTAATTACCTATATATATCAATAGTTTAAATGCTCCTTCATATCAATTGCTAACCAATTAATTTGTTGGTATTTTTTCACATTTCACGTATAGGATCAAAGAGATAGTTGTTCAGTTCATAATATGTTCAATTACATATATTCATTTACATTTACTCGATATACATATAATCATTTTTAAATTTGTAAACAATAATTATACAAGTTCAAGTATGCGGAAAAAGGCTTGCTGACAATTAGAAAAGCAGTCAAATGTTTCGCGAACAGCGTAAGACTGTACTGTTTGGTGGTGTTAGTGATTCAGCAATCATGATCTCATTATAGTTTTCACATTTATAACAGTAAACGAAGTATTGGAAAAATTAGGTTCTTCAATACTTAGTTTATATTTGTATCCATGGCAATTATCAGGTTTAACGCTTTAATTTTTCCTTATTCTAAATTGAACATTATGCATTGACGCTCAGAAATTAGCATAGAGTGCACACTTCACACAATTTACCTTCTCAATTAGTTCTTAATAACCTAAATGCTCCTTTTCACCAATCAAGAGCCCCTTACTTTATTTGTGTTCTACCCGCTACGTAACATCAACTACACGTTCCAAAAATGTAGAAAAGTAGAAAATGCTTAATACAATCATTTTGTGAAGAATTGATGATTTCTAACTTTATGAAAACTAACAATACTAAAGAATGTACCTTCTAATTCACATTGGCTGCAAATGTGGGTTTCGAAAAACATAAAACAATCGAATGTTTCGCCCGTAGTTTATATGCTGATGATTGCGATTAGGTTTGGTAAATCCTCCAAACGCTTCTTACATATTAGTAATATAAGTTTCAGCAATTATTATATGTGTGTAGGACTTAAGAAACTAACCTGGTTAATATTATAAACTATAAAGTTTTCCATGTCAATAAGCACTCTAGATGTCAATTGAAATATACTTTCAAAAAATACTTATCTGATAGAAATATTTAACCAAACATTTGGTAGTTTCAACGTTTCCAAATGAGCATGTGGCTTGCCTAACTCACATTCTTTTTCAATGTGGGTTAAAAAAACTAGCCTCCATAGTAGTTCAATGTTTCGCTTAAAGTTTATATATGAATCGTTTTAATTGTTTCCTGTTTGGCGGACAAGTAGTTCTTGCATCCTTATAACCTTAAGACCTCTCTCCTTAAAGTGCCTCAGTCTGTACGTGATAACCTTAACCCCTCATTCTACCCTAAATAGTGCATAACCCTCAAATCCTCAAATAGTGATTGAATCTACCCCTAATAGTGCCCTAGTCATTCAATTGCTGCCACCCTCTGAGTCTTTACAGGAGGGCTCCGCCCCCTCTCGACCACGCCCCCTCGGATCCGACTACCAACCAGACTAACCAGGATATGCTGCACAGAGATTACGTACTCAAATGGAAGGTTCAGGTGGGATTATTACTTTTTCTATTAAAATAGCTTAAAAACTACAAACTACAACTTTACCACGTGACACGTGACTAGTCACGTCTTGTCAAACGTGAAAAAGTTCCCCCTGTAGTTCTGATGTACTTAACAGGTTTCACGTAACCTGACATTTGGCTGAAGTGCAAGTTGAAAGTTGGTTCAGACCTTCATCGTGCTTCACTAAGCTGTTCTTAAACTTACAAACTAACGTTTCCAAGTCCATCACAATGTATAGTCTATTCTATGGCATTTCTCATACCATTATCGCCTCACTATGAGTGAAAAATCTTTCTGAACGATATTTTTCAATCTAAGTTCTGCGAATTTCATCCTTTACTCAACCAGATGTAGTGTTAATGACACTTCTCTGAGCCGCAACATTTTCCATTCAAAACTGTTACACAGCTGTACAAATGTAATATGATATCTCTATGGTATCGCGCGGCGAGATTTGAACAACGAGAAGCTCATCTATCTCACTCACTCTTCTCTCTCTCATTTTCTTTTCGCTCCTCTTTCTCTTCTCCTTCTCTCTCTCCTTCTCTCTCTCTCTCCTTTCTCTCTCTCTGTCCCTCTCCCCCCCTCCTCTCTCTCTCCTCTCTCCCTCTCTCTCTCTCTATCATCTCTCTCTCTCTCTCTCTCTCTCTCTCTCTCTCTCTCTCTCTCTCTCTCTCCCAAGAGACGGTCTCCCTAATATCTCCTTCATCACAGACCATATGTTGTCCCTTCCACCTCTCATCTGATCCTATCAGCCTCCCAGCTGTGGTCACCCGCCTTTAACACCTTTTTACGCACTTTCCCGCCACTTCCCCTTTCAAATACACCTCCAGTTTTTTTATCCTGCTTTCAAATATGAACCACTTTCCATTCAAAAGTAACATAGTGCAGGTGAAACATCTCTAACATATAGGAATGAAACATGTTTAAACTCACCTAAGGTTTTCCAGTTAAACATTCATTCGTTCAACGGGTCCCTCATAAAGATTAGATGTAACACTGGAGTGCATTATTCATAAATTTCAATAGTTATTTCACCATTTATGCACTTTCCCGCCACTTTCTTTTTCAAATACACCTACGCTTTTTTAGCGTGCTTCTGAATATGAGCCACTTTCTATTCGATAAGTGACGTAGTGCAGGTGAAACATTTCAGTGCGGCATTGCTATCTGGTGACAGATCAAACTTTTACTCAGTAAGGAGCTATTCCAGTTAACATTCATCCGTTCAACGGGGTCCCCCATAAAGATTAGGTGGAACACTGGAGTGCATTATTCATAAATTCAATAGTTATTCTTACCAAAATATTTCTGATCGCACTACTGAGCCTCCACTCCAACGTATCCTTATATAGATGTAGTGAAACATTAGAGTGCACAGTTCAAACCCTTCATTTTC